>VZTO01017419.1:0-18879 GCA_013400615.1 Syrrhaptes paradoxus
GTCTTGCATTCTTTGTTCCTGTACAATTCACACAAAGACACAAAAAAATAATATGTTTATAGAGAGCCTTGTATGTCAAATGTTGTTCTTTTACTAAAATTATCCTTGCTTAGACTAGTGAAATACTTAATTCGTCTGTATAAAATGGCCCAAATTTAGAAAAGTGTCAAAATACAGGCATTACTTAAAGTTTGCAAATAAGTTTTACATATTCCAGTGTTACTTCTTGTCAATAGTGTGGACTTGCAATTTACTCTGTGAGACAAGCATAATACAGAAATAGAATGAGTGAATAAGAGAAGCTTATTGCAATAGAAGTGAAAGTGTCTTTTTTTCTGTATGTTTCCTTTTCTTTTTATATGTCTGGGCTTTCAATTATATTTTTTATTTTTGCATGCTTCTAGTGATTTGGATTTTTCCTTCTTAATTCTACATCCTTAGAAAGACCATTTTCTTGAATTACCAGAATTTATTCTGCTAACTTTAAATGTAAGTAAATAAATATGCTTTTTTGTTTTGGGGTAAAAACTTTTATTTTATTTTAAATTTTGAAATTTTTTTAGGGTCTTATTTGGTTTTACCTGTTACGCTGTAGTGGAAGCAATGTAAATGTAAGCACTTCAGAACTGTGCAGGTTCCCAGCTTTGGAAGATCTTCCCAGCTCCTCAAGCACTACAGGAATGAGTCACATGTCAAAAAAAAATAATTATTAAGTCTGTTTTTAATTTTGCTGTTACAGAAACCCCTTGCTTCTCTTTTTAAGCAGTTTTCTCTACAGAATCAACAAATTGTATCTAAATATTGGCAGGATGGGCTAAGTTCATGACAAGAAATAACCCCATTTTCAGACACCTTAAGAAAAAGAGCCTTCAAGAAGATTTAAAAGTTTCTTGCAAAAAGATTTCAATGTTTTATCTATTAAAATTTTCATCACTCTGATATCATTTTGCTATCAACAAGAAACTAGAATAAGCTCAGAAAACGGCAATATTGAGCACTTACAGTCTGAAGTCCTATGATTCTAAACACGAACTATGCACAAGCAGGTACAGGTTCCTAAATCTTTCTAAAAATAGAATGTAGATTCCTTAGTAATTTTCCAGAATTCGAAAAATACTTTTGGAATTCAAACATAGACACATTCTGAGTCACAGTAATCTTGGCATGAACTTGTTCCCACTTCAAAGAGCCTAACTTGAGACAAGAAGCTAAATAACTTTTAAGAGAAAGGGTCTTTGTAAGTATTGGTGCTACTGAATTGAGGTGGGTTTACCTTGGCCAGCTGCCAGATGGTCACCCAGCTGCTCTCTCACTCTACCTCCTCAACAAGACGAAGGGGAGAAATAAGGTGAAAAAGCTCCTGGGTCAAGATAAAGACAATAGGATCACTTACCAGTTGCCATCATATGCAAAACAGACTTGACTTGGAGAAAATTAGTTTGATTTATTGCCATTTAAACATAGAGTTGGATGTTGAGAAAGAAAGAAAAAAGGTAAAACCAACTTCCCTCTCAACCTTCTTCTGAGGTTAAACTTCATTCCTTCCCCCCCAACTCCTCTACCTCCTCCCCTTAAGCTGTGCAGGGGGTTTGGGAATAGGGGGTTTGTGGTCAGTCAACAACAGTTGCTCTCTGGTGCTCCTTCCTCCTTACACTTTTCTGCAGCTCAAGTGTGGGCCCTCTCCATGGCCTACAGTCCTTCAGGAAAGGATTGCTTCAGCATAGTTCTGCTGTGGGACACAGTTCTTGTTAGACAACCTGCTCCTGCATGGGATCCTTTCCTTGGGCTGCAATTGCTGTCAGGAACCAGCTTCAGCATGGGTTCTCCATGTGCCTCAGTTTCCTTCAGGAAATATCCAGTTGCCCCATTGCGGGGTTCTGTATGGGCTGCAGCATACATATCTGTTCCACCATGGTCCTCTCCATGGGCTCCTGTGTCTAGACCACCTCCTCCACCTCCTTCTCTCACCTTGGTGTCCACAGGACACTGTGTTTCTCACACTTGTTTTCCTCATTCCTCACTTCTGAACAATGTTTTGCCCTTTCTTAAACATGTTTTCCCAGAGGAACCACCTGTCTTGGCTGACAGGCTCAGCTTCGTCCTCCAGTCGGTCTGTTGTAGATACCTGACACAAGGCAGTCCTTGGCCTCTTTTCACAGGTGCCAGCTCTGCCGCCCTCTGCTGCCAATTACTTGACACGTACACCCAACACAGAGGTATATATGTTTTGGTTTTTTTTCTAGATAGTCTTGTAGGTTTACTCTTAAAATATAAGATGTGTTTCTTACAGATGAATTCATCCTACAGTATAGACAAAGGTGAAGTACTTCTGTGGGGTAGCTTCTACTCATGAAGCATGGATGAAGGTGTCTGTTATAGATGGCCCCACTACTGACGACCAGAAAATATCTGTTTGATTCATACAACGCAAAAGTTTTGCTGAGAAAGCAAGACTGGAATGTAACTTGGAGACAGAATTAGATCTAAATTCTGTCAAACCGAATATGATTAGTACCTGTCTGGGCAAATTTGTCTTTGGATAATGTTTGTAATCAAATAAGACAACACTGATGGATTTGTGGATGAATTTGTTAATGTGTCTATGAATTTGAAAAGAATTCAGTATTCATTTTAAAAGTAAATCCGATCACTAATGAAGATTTGTTTTGAACAAAGTGAAATGGAAGCTAATTAAAATGCATTTTGTATGAGATAATTTCAACACGACTTACTTTTGATTTTTAAAAGTTCATGGATTCCAGTCTGAGCAGGCAGGAGTTTTGGGCAATCTTTACTTTGTAAACAGTATGTGTTTATTAAGTTTCCTGTTGATGGCATAGTGTCAGTTGCAGAAGTAGACCCTGTATTAGTACGCAGACAACAGTAATGATCAAAGGACATTGCTAATATGAAGTTCTTACTAAGGATGTAATGTAGCTTTCAGGTTCAGTCCTGCCACCTGTACTTTAATGAGATCACAATGTGACTAGTTTTTCAATAGAGTAAAGAAATATTGAGAAGTGATTTATATCAGTAGCTCTCTTCTAAGGCCAGCAATGTCACTGAGCCACAGTGGCTGCTTATTTACCTGTTAACAAGCTCTTCTTCCATAGCTAGGTGACGTATGGATTTGATGGATGGAACACTTGGTGGATAAAGAATTGGCAAAATGATCACACTCAAAGAGTTGTGGTCAATGACGTTATGTCCAAATGGAGACTGGTGGCAAGTGGCATTATCAGGGGTCGGTATTGGGATCGGTGTTTAATATCTTTGTCAGAGGCATGGAGAGTGGGATCGAGTGCACTCTCAGCAAGTTGTAGATATGAGGAAGAAATATTTTACTGTGAGGGTGGTGAGACACTGGAACAGGTTGCCCAGTTGTGGATGTCCCATCCCTGGAGGCATGTCTCGCTCCACTACAGTGGACCGTCAAGAGAGGTGAATCTTTTATGGTTACCAGAAAAGGAACAACAGCTAGGGCGGAGTCAGACAATGACTCAAAGAAAAATACAAGTTTTATTTACCTCAGCAACTGCATAAACATTATGGATCAACTTCTCAGAGTCAAGCACCAAATCACACATTAATTATCACCAGATATCACCTATCAATTAAGCAAGCACCATCAATTATTTAGAGGTAAAAATCAGACAGAAAACAGAGTAGGAAAGAGTTGAAAGTCAAGGAAGAGTTGAAGGATAAGAAAGAAGAGGACAGAAAGAGAGAGACAGTGACAGAGAAAAAGACATAGAGATATCACTACCCGCTCATTCCTGCACAGTGTCATCTTCAGGAAGAAATATTCTTCTGTGGGGTTATGGGTCAACAAAGAGTAGGTGGTCATGCTTGCCTTTTATACAGATCAGTCTGTCCAGGACCACCCCTCAGCGGGGGAGCGACAGCCCTGCATCCAGGTTGCCTTCAAAGCAGGGAGGCTCGTTCTCCAGTGAGGAGATAAACCCCAGCCTCCAGCAGCCACCTCAACAGGTGTGCCTGTCACTCAAAATGTCACAACTCACTAATGTTCGCTCACAAAAGAACTTTTCATCCAACCATGCTCTGCCTGAGCTGTTCCTGTCTCTCTTAGAAATATTCTATCTGTTTTTGACACAACAAAACATAAATTCTTAAGGATCCCAAAAATCATAGATCCTTAGGAGTCCGTAACAAAGTAATCAAGGCCAAATTGGATGAGGCTTTGAGCAACCTGGTCTAGTGGAAGGTGTCCCTACCCATGGAAGAGGGGTTGGAACTAAATGATCTCTAAGGTCTTTTCCAACCCAAAATGTTCTACGATTCAATGATTCTATGTGATTCTAGTGTCAAAAAATGTAATTTGGTCTTCTGAGTCCTCTCTTTACCCCTAGCCATTGAATCCAAATGTTTCCTTTACAGGAGCAGGAAGAACATGCTTCTGTTTTTTCAAATCTGATTTGTTTATTTAAACAATGCAAAGTGAACCTTATTACTAGGAAAACAGTTTGTAGTTATAGGTCAATTCCACAGCATTACTGTCCTCTGAACAGCTAAAATTTTTCCACTGCATTCTAGTATTTAATGGTATATGAAAGTAAAAAGGCCTATTATCTCCCACTGGAGAATAGACTCCTCTTAGAAAATGATTGAATACTAATGCTGGGAAAAATCTGTTTAACAATTGAAATACTTCTACTAGCTTGTACTGTTGAAAGAGTAATGCTCTTTGTCTCTAGACTACATTTCTAGTTTCTTTTCTTAACTACTATCTGAAGCATTTCCATGTAGTGAGTGCAGCAGAAAAAATTGTATGTTTTGTAAGTGCCATATGTGGAGTGGGATAGTTAACCTTTTAAGCCTTTTTCTTTGTGCTGTGAGTAATTATTGCACAGCTCAGATGCTTCACTGAGCTGAGCTGAGCAACTAATGTAATCTACCTGGATTTCTGCAAAGTGTTTGACACCATCCTGCATAATATCCTTGTGGCCAAATTGGAAAAATATAGATTTGATGGATGGAACACACAGTGGATAAGGAATTAGCTGGATGGTCGCACTCAGAGAGTTGAGGTCAATGGCTCAGTGTCCAAGTGGGGACCGGAGATGAGTGGCGTTCCTCAGGGATCAGTACTGGGACTGGTGCTATTTAACATCTTTGTCAGTGACATTGATAGTGGAAATGAGTGTACCATCAGCAAGATGTCCGATGACACCAAGCTATGTGGTGCAGTTGACATGCGAGAGGGAATGGATGTCATCCAGAGGGACCTGGACAGGCTTGAGAGTTGGGCCCATGCCAACTTCATGAAGTTCAACAAGGCCAAGTGCAAGGTCCTGCACATGGATTGGGACAACCCTGAGCAGAAATACAGGCTGGGAAGAGAATGGACTGAGAGCAGCCCTGAGGAGAAGGACTTGGGGGTGTCAGTAGATGAAAAACTGAACATGAGCAGCTACTGTGCTCTTATGGCCCAGAAGGCCAACGGTACCCTGGGCTGTATCAAAAGAAGCGTGGCCAACAGGTCGAAGGAGGTAATTGTCCCCCTCTACTCTGCTCTTGTGAGACCCCACCTCTAGTACTGCGTCCAGCTCTGGGGCCCCCAACACAAGAAGGATGTTGAGCTATTGGAGTGGGTCCAGAGGAGGGTCATGAAGATGATCAGAGGGCTGGAGCACCTCCCCTATGAGAACTGGTTGAGAGAGTTGGGGTTGTTCAGCCTGGACAAGAGAAGGCTCCGGGGGGACCTTATAGCGGCCTGAAGGGGGCCTATCGGAGAGATGGGAAGGGACTTTTTACAAGAGCATGTAACAACAGGTAATAGGATTAAAATGGAAGAGGGCAGATTTAGACTAGATATTAGGAAGAAGTTATTTACTGTGAGGGTGCTGAGACACTGGAACAGGTTGCCCAGGGAAGTTGTGCATGCCCCATCCCTGGAGGTGTTCAAGGCCAGGCTGGATGAAGCTTTGAGCAACCCAGTCTAGTGGAAGGTGTCCCTGCCCATGGCAGGGGGGTTGGAATTAGATGATCTCTAAGGTCACTTCCAACTCAAACCATTCTATGATTCACCTTTTCTCATCTTAAACATTGGTTTAAGACATTCAGTATTCTAAAATGAATGATTATGTTTATGAAATATGATTTTATATTGGATCAGGTGTCCAGATGGTCAACATTGACATGATTGCACTGAGAACTAGGTAGTACAGTACTTTTAAATATGCCAGCCATTTGAGTTGAAGTTTATAAAAGAAAAAAATATTGACTCACATGTCCTAAGGATATCAACACATCCAGACCATTTGATTCTTTCTTACATCTGGATCACATCCTGATTTCATTCTGTGGATCACTGATTTAGCACCTCTGCTCTTGTAGCATACAATTGACATTGTAAAGGTTAAAAACCTAGTTTTTTAAGAAAGTCCTTGTTAAAACATGACATGAATTATTAGTGGAAATGACAAATTGTTCAATCTAGCTCCACACAACCAACAATCCTATAAACTCGCTTTGGCCAGTGGTTATCACCTATTTTGGAGTGTAGATACATATCTAAACCATATTCATTAGAAATGTGAAGTCATGATATGGGTGTGCTCTTAATATTTGTCTGTCTCTTTTACACATGGCTGTCTTAAGTTTTTGGGGGCTCAAGGGCACAAGCAGACCTTAACTGGTTGGAATTTTTAAAGAAAACTTTTTCGTTGTTACCAACGTGTTTTGTCACTATCTTCATTGTACTGAGTCACTCAAGGAAGTTGGCATCAGCAACAGAAGGAAAAAAGAAACATGCATGGGAGAATAAAACAAAGCTGAAGTATCCAATATAGTATGCTCTGAATATTTTTAATTGGAGAATCAGGGTGAAAATGATAATCTGATATTAATTTTAATTTTTATGATGTTTGAATATGCTGGGATAATATTCTTAAAATTTGTCTTGACTGATCAAAAGAGGCAGGCTGATTTAACAATTTTTTACATAAAACCAATACTTTCCTGGAAGTGTCACTGAAGTTGTCTACTAAAAGAGAACTAGGGTAAAATGTATATTGAGAAGAGGCAAACAGTGATTAGCAATCTTCACTTTTAAAATTTATGGTAGATATTTGTCAAGACTGAAAATCATAAGATGACATTGCTTTCTAGATTAGACTTTCAAGTTTGTGATGGACGTGATCATGGAAGAAGAAAGAATCGTGTGGCTAAAACAGGTTGTGTGGACCTGCAGCTGACAGGAATATGCAAATCCAAAGAGAACTTGTAATTCCTTATGAAGTCAAATATTCTATCATAATTGAACCCCTGGTACACTCTGAGTACTTTTTGTGTCATAAAACTATTCAAACAAAGTTTTAATGTTATCTTTTACAACAATAAACAATTCATAATGTGGATCATCCCATTTCCAGGGAAAATAAGGATTTGAAGAAAGTCAGTGAAAGTAAAAAAGTACAATATGACACAAAAGTGCAAGTAATACATAGTCAGAAGCTGTGATAAAATTAAGAAATTCTAAAGTTCTTACATAGTCAATATGTAATGTATAAAATAAGTATTAGCATTGAGGATTTGCACCAACTTTTAGTCTTTTATATGTTTTTACTGGCATCAGAATAATTTTCATTTCTATTGTTTAAAGAAGAAATGCACGCTATTTTAGAAATGCTCTATAAGATCTCTTAAGGATTTTTAAAATGATAATGATTGCATTTAACCATGTAAATTTGCTACTTAATTTTAACTAACATATTTGATTTAAATGTGTAACAATCTCCTAGAGACAAACTTGCCATGCCAATTTTCCATTTGCTATAACAAATTGTCCTAAGCTAAACAGAGACAGAGTTGATTGCTTCTTGTGCTAGATGTTGTATAGGTCTTCAATCAATGCATCAAAGAAAGCACTTCAAAGAAAGTATTGTCATCATTTGCTTTGTTCCTCTTCCAGCCACTGAAACTTCATGTATAGACAGATTTGTTTTCTATGCTCCCCTCATTAGAGAAGATGCTAACACTCATAGTTGTTAAGGGCTGAGCCAAAATGCTTGATAAACTCTTTCAGCAAATAAATGTAATTAGATGTTATATTCTAGGATAACCTAACAACCTTAACTCTAATGCTGAGAAGATCTGAGAAACAAGGTATTAAGAAGCCATGTTGAAAAGCAGTCTGCCCATAACAACCATATAGTTTATTTATTGATGTTTAACTTGTGTGCACAAGTACTAAGTTGCTTAGGAGTTAAGTATGAGCTATAAAAGATGCAAATAGTCAGGTGTTGAGCTTGTTCTAAGTTTCCTGTGGCCATGATCAGACTGTTACCTGAACCAGAGCTAGCTTCTCAGAAATCATTTGTAGTTTGTTTATATCACACATTAGCAAAGGTATCCCTTCATAAAGTGCATTGCTATGCTGTACAAGCATGAGCATAATGAATGTACCACCAATCAAAAGTGTGTCTTTCACAGGAAAGATTATTTATAAACATCCAAGAGTAGTTTCCACATACTAATGTTTTAAAAATTATGTTGTGACAGGCTAGTTTAATTGCAAGTTTTTGATTAGCCTGGCTGGTGATTAGCTTGTAGGAGTGATTACCATCATAGGTGAAAACAGACAGTTTTTTTAAAAATTAGAAGCATTTTAAAATAGTGTATAAACAAACTTGTATACACTGAGTGTCTAAAATCCCCCATGTTAAAAATGTAAATGAGGGAAATTAAAGCAGGATCATTCTACCGATATGGTAGTGTTCAAGAATTTTAATTGTCCATATCCTTTTAGTGTAAATTTTTTGTTAAAATCCTTTGATAAAACACAACACTGTAAAATACTAAAGGCTCACCTTGCAATTATTTAATGATATTAAAGTGTTTCATGATAGCAAAATCAAAGTATGAAACATAATAGAAAAGAACAATCATACTGTGTAGCATTTCAGTTTGCATATGCAAACTCAACCCATGCTGGGCTTATTTAAAAGGCTGGGGTGCTGTGAAGCTATTCATCCTTCAGAAATCACCAACAAAGGTGCAGCTCTTCTTTGGAACTGCTTTCATTCTAGCCAAAAATCTTTTCCAGTACTGCAGGTTTTTTAGACATACTGTGGAAACAAAGAAAGTTCTGTCTTTTATATCTGTTGTCAAATATGATACTGGTGTAAAATGACAAAGCATTCCACACTCATATCATAAGGCCTTGCATATCTTTATTTGACTGTCAGAGAAGAATTTTATTGATGATCTCATGAAATATCAGTTTGCATTCATTCTATTATGTCCAAGCATTGAAATTTGATCAAAGTCACCTAAATGAACGATTTTTATAGAGTTAGTTTTGTCACTAGTGTAACTCTGAACTGATAATCTATAATAAAACCCTAAATACTGGGGAAAATGGAAAGGGGTTTTGTAATTCAATCTAGTAATTCACATGTTGTATTTCTGCATGACCCAGCTCTTGGCAGACACAAAAGACATCTTAGAACAAAAGAATCCAACAAAACTTTTTTTGCACTGTTTATTTTCACAGCCAGCACTGTCACTCCATTGTCTTTAAATCATCTTTTGTAAGAATAAGCAGAAGACAAATTATTAAGAACATTAAAAATCTTTTAAACCTGTATGTTCACATTGACTGATGCATTCTGCTGTGGTACTGTACACTGGATAAAGGCCTTTATAGAGGGACAATAATTTAATTTGCAGTAATTAATTTCTAATTTCATCATAGATTTTTGACACGTCATTCATGCATTTTTCCACAGCATTCCCTTATATATTTTTAAGAACTAAATTGATAAAACTGTACATATATTAGTTTATTTATGTGCGCATGTTCAGATAGCAGATCAATAAGCAAGAGTTCCTAAACATGTATATTGTCATTATCTGTTTAACAAACTATTATCTATTTGATGGATTAATGTGTGTGTGAGAGAGCAAGAGAAGGAGGGGGAAAAATTGAAGAAACTCCTGTTTCAGGAACATGATAATCCCAGCACATTTAATGCACACTTCTCTCACTAGCTGACAAATTCAGAACTGTTAAACTGACAGAATACAACTATGAAAGGTAAGATATCATAAGACAGAAGAGGACACCATCACCACTTACTGCTGGTGAGTGAGAGTGCATGAATCTTTCATACCAGGCTTTCATTGTGAGACAATTATTAACTCCTTGCTGAGATGTCAGAGACCTTTGTTATAACCTGGAATAGGGATAGAACAACCTGTCTCCAGCAGACTCAGCAGCTTCAGCAGATTCACTCTCAAAATCCTAGTGAGAGAAAGACTGAGAAGTTCTTATAGAGTAAGCTGGAGCAGTGTGTGAGTTCTATGCTACATGCAGGGAACTAGGTGAAGGTGTGGAAATATTTACATGATAGCATTGCAGAAAAAGAAGGGGAATTGTGCAGCTGAGATGTACATGTATATATAGTAGATGATGGAGTAATATTTTAATGGCTAGAGAGGTCATTGTTCCCCAATTATTCCTAGAGGTAGTGCAAACCTAGGGGAGGGAAACCAGGCTAGGTTGTGTGCAAAAATCCTCTAGGCAACATGAGATCTCTGTAGTACTGACATGCTTGTTTTGATTCCCCTCAGGTCTCGGAGGTTTTCTTTAAAGGGTTGATGAGTCCATCAGGTATCACTGAAAGAATATATTGTAACAAATCTGGCTTGCAGATGACATTTGAGACTAATGAAGCTGGATGGAGATCAAAAGCAGAGATGCTTTTCTCTCTCCCCTTCTCCGCATTTTCTTCGGTGGTATGCCTTTCCTTGTTACATGCATTCAATAGGCTGTTGGTGTAAAACGGTAGAAAGATATCCTCCAGGTATTGCATTTTCCTGGTTATTTTTTTCAGTCTATGCATAATGTTTTGTGGGAAGAAAAGTGTGGACTTGATCTTTGATTTCCAAGAGAGAGAATTAGTGAGATTAGGGATGAGAAATAAGTCAAATATGTACATACTGATTATGCTGGAGGGGGTTAAGTGTTATCTTCGTTGGTCTTTTATTGGCTGCACTTCATGCAACTGAACAACAGTGTATTGCTCTGTAAGCATATTCAGAAACGCCTCTTTTGACTTCCGATGGAGAATACAGAATATGAGATAATTTTAATAGTTTGAAGCCTCTCAGCATTTTACAGAGTTTCTCGGGCCCATCTTAAACCCAAGTTTCTGTTAAACTGAGCACCAGTTCAAGGAGTTATTCCTGTCCAACAGAAGGAAATAAAAAAAAAAAAGGAAAAGTTTGAAGATTCATAGATTTCTAGAACATGTCATTAAAATAATGACTAAGAAATAAAATATCTCTGTGTCCCCTCTTGGGGTGGTAATTAATTTGGGGTTACTGGGGATATTAGGTTAACAAGGTAAATTTGCCTAGGTGTTAAGAGTTCTTGCTAGGAATCTTTAAAAACAAATGAAACCCCTAAAATTTAAGGGGTTATATGGAATGTTGGCAGCTGGATGAGAAAATCTCAAGCAGGTGATAGAGATTAGTTTGTTGCTGAAAATCTAGAACAAATTTCTAGGAAAAAAGTCCACCAAAGGGTCTTAAAGACTCTCCTGTTTAGGAGGGAGATGCTTGAATGAACATTTGCTTAACACTGAAAAGGAAGCACAGTCAGGTGAAAAGGGCCCTCAGGAGGTCTCAAGTCCAGCTTCGTGCCCAAAGCAAGGCCAGCTTTGGGATGAGTCCAGGCTGCTCAGGGCTTTTATTATAGATCTTGAAAATTCCAAGGACAGAGTTTTCACAGCCTTACTGGCCAACCTACTTAGCTGTTTGACAGTCCCCATCCTTAAAAAATTTTTCCTGCATCCAGTCTGAACCTCTCCTCTTTCACCATATTGCCTCTTGTCCTCCTGCCAAGCACCACTGTGAAGATCCTGGCTCCATCGCCTTGTTTATGTAACGCCAAGCAGCTGTTATGGTCTTCCCAAAGCTGTCTCTTCTCCAGGCTGAAAATGTCCTGGTCCCCCAACCTCTCCTCACAAAGTAAATGTTCCAACCTCCAGCTTGCATAGTGGTATGAACAGGTACCTGTCCTTTTATTGTTTTTATGCATCTCTTACTGACCACTGTCAAGAAAGGATATTGGGTTTACTAGACCTTTGGCTTGATTTGTTATAAATATTTTTATACCTTGAAACTGTTGATGGTGTTTTGTGATTTACTGTATGTATGTTGTACTGTGTGTATTGTATTTTAGGATAGCTGTTTGTACATCTTGATCTGTAGGCACTTAAGATATGTGACCTACCTAAAATATTAGGTAATAACCATACTCAAAAGTTTAAATAAATGTTGACGGACTAGTAACTCAAATATTTTTTCTGTCTCTGTTGTATTTTCCCTAATATCCAATTTCTGAACTATAATACATTACTTATTTCCATATTTTAGTCATTTTATACAGTGTCAAATGAGAAAAATACAAACAGAAAAAGATGAAAGTCAAATAAAAGTTCCCAAAATTTTCCTATGACACTTTCTACACTTTTTCTTATTATTACTTGTCTTCACATAGCCAATTACCTATGCAAATGATTTTTTTTGGTGGACTTGTTATATTAGCTACATTTTATTAAGCCATTAATATCCATTAACAGTGGGCAGAGACTTTTCTAATTTATTTTGTTTAATATTATAAACCAAAAAATATGCTAAAGCATAGATTAGTCTTTTATTTGTGTTAGTATCTTCCAAATTGTCTCAAATATAACACATATGTATGTAATACACATGAACTATTAAAAAAATATTTATATGAGTGTTCTGGCTGAAGCAATCCCAATGTACCAGTATAGAAGTAGTCAGCTAACATGCTTTGTTTGTGCCAAATTCTAGGAGGTTCCACTTGAATATGAGAAAAAACTTCATTACAGTGGGGGTGGCAGAGCACTGGAACAGGCTGCCCAGACAGGTTGTAGAGTTTCCTTCTCTGGAGACATTCAAAGCCCGCCTGGATGCGTTCCTGTGCAATCTGATCTAGGTGTTCCTGCTCAAGCAGGGGGATTGGACTAGATGATTGTCGTGGGTTAAGAGAGAGAGAGTTAATTTTTTTTTCCTTCTCTTCATAAATAGCTATCAAGAAGCTATGTTTTGGATTCCTGCTCAGGAGAAAACTGATAAGAAGGAACGTTTATAGTTATTGCCAGGATACTTTCAAAGACAAATACATTCGGCCTCTGTCCCCTCCACAGATGGGGGGTGGGGGGAGAGACAATCCGGCTTCTAGCTTGGGATTTGCTTTTAGGTCAAGATTGAGAAGCAGACTGACCAACTATTCCATCCCAAGCACGTCATACCCAGCATATAGGTGAGGACCCTTCTGGGAGAGCTCTCTCTTTCTCTTCCCTTGGGCTCCAGATCATCTTGCTTTGGGCGCCTGCATTCACTCTCACAAGGCCTTTTCTCCCCCTCCCCCTAAAGAAGCCGTTAGCTCTCGGCCTGGGACGCTTGTTATCTCTGTTCCGTGAGTTTCAGGATCCTCCCTCTCCGGGGGGATCATTAGCTGTTTTTCCCGTGCTCCGGTAAGCTCTCGACCTGGGACGCTTGGGCTGTTATCTCCATTCTGTGAGTGCCTCCGGGAGCGGTGCGACCCCCCCCGTTTGGGGGAATCATGAGAGTGATGTCTGGGGATCGTTAGCTGGCAACAGGCTGAGCCTTTGGGGGGGGGCAGTATCATTGTGTATCACCTATTCCCTCCCTTCTCCGGGGTCGTTGGCCGGGAGTGGGCTGGGCCTTTGGTCATCAGGTGGGGAGGGACAGTATCACTGTGTATCACATTGCATATTTGTATATAGTATTCTTTCCAATATTATTGTAGTTTAGTTATTAAATTGTCCTTATCTCAACCCATGAGTTTGGTTTTGTTTTTTTTTCCTTTACCCCAAAAACTGGGATACACATTTAACAAGAGCCGCTTGGCTAGTCAACACTAGAGGATTTGCCAATCGGGCTGGTTCTGCCCAGTTAGAACTTTTTTCAATTTACCTCTTTCATTCTCTTCCCTATGATTGGGTGGGGGCGGGTCTGTGTGAGCGGGCGTGTGTGGTTTGGCCCCAAGCCAAGGGCCAACCTGCCACAATGATCTTTTGAGGTCCCTTCCAATCCCTAACATTCTGTGATTCTGTGATTCTGTGATTCTGTGATTCTGTGAAATTCAATGTTTTGACACCCATTATATATCACGGACTTACTTGTCACAAAGTAGTTGTAATCATGTAGCTGCCCAGTTTACACAATATTGATATCCATTAGGTATAAAATGTGCAATGAAAAATGATTGCAATAAATTATCCAGTCAAAGTTTTAAGTTAAGCAGTACTTTTTAACATCAGACTTTCACACAATTTCATTGTAAACGTGGGAGTTACTGGCACAGTGTGTTGTATATACCATAAATAGAAATAATTAATTGAAGAAAGGAGAGAAATTCTAGAAGAAAAGTTCATGAAGGACTGTTATACACAGGAGTGTGGATATAACCCCTTGTACAGAAGGTGCCCCTGCTGAAGTTGCTAGAAACACAGAAGAATATTGTTATATATTCTCTATACTCTTACACACTTCTAGTTCCTGTCCCTGCCAGAGACAGGGTACAGGGGTGACCAGACCTTCAGCCTGGCCCAGTGTAACTATTTGTGTGTTCTAATTCACCTTTAAAATTTTCCACAGGCCACAGCTTCACATGTAGAATTGTGTAAATTAAACATTTCTGTACCTGGAAAACAAAATAAGATTAGCAATTAGTTTGGCCTAATGTTCTCAGTGTAATGTAAATCAGAAGCAACTCTGTTAAAATCAGTAAAGTTACAATAAAATAGAAGTGATAAAAAGGGCGCAATGGCACTTTGCATTTGCTGTGTTTTGGGTTTAGATTTGGGTTTTGGTTTGGATTTTTGTTTTGGTGTTTGGGGTGGGGTTTTTTGTTTTGTTTCTATTGTGGGACATAAAAGAAGTGAAACTTCCTACAGGTTTGTCCATCTCTACCTTCTTCCTGGTTTGCATACAGAAACTTATTTTGCCATATCTAAAACTTTCAGACTAAGAGATCTGTTTATTATTTCTCCATGCTTTCCACTGAAATGCACATTTCATTTGTTATGCCCAATTTCAGAATGGTGTCTTTCTTTTTCGAACTGCCAGTCATACTACATGAAGTATCATGTTGGCACTTTAAAGCCCTGGTGTGCTTGCCTTCATCAGGTTGTCATAGTCTAAAAATTCTCTCCATAGTAGAATTTATTTCTAGAATATTGGATGAATGTGCTGGTTTTAGAAGGTGGAGTGCAATACTTTTCATTAGAAACATTTTTTCTCCAAGGAAATAAAAAAGAGTAGAAGAACTAATTGGAAAGACCCCAATAATTTAAGCCTAATTTTACAAACTTATCTGTGACTCACAGGCCTCAAGTCTCTGGCTACTGTTCTCTGGGTGAAGGATTAAATTTTATATTTATGCTATGTTATGTATTATTTAAATAGCACAATATAGAACTAGATCTTTTATTTATATATGTATATATATATATATAAAACACCAGTTGTACTGCTGTTCATCTTCAAATCTCACATATGAAACACTGTTCACTGATCTTAGCCAGAAACATATAATGCCAGCTGGCTTGGAATCGTTAGCTTGTAGCAGCCTCCTTAATTCACTTTTTGACCATTCCTTGTCCATTGCTATAGGGAGCAGATAACTCTACAGTGCTTACCAGCATCTCTACCCCCAGATACAGGCTCTTATAACTGAATAACAACATCAATGAGGCTCTCACTTTTTCCTTCTTTTTCTCTAGAGTAGAAGCCACACAACAGTTTAGTCCCTCGCCATTTACTCAGATAGCTAAATAAACATTGAACAGATAAAATTTGGCATCTCCAAAATGTTATATCACTGATTTTTAACTTAACAACAGAATTTGCCTCATGAAGTGCAAAGTTATTTCACTCTTTGGTCTCATTATTGTGTCTGTACTGTACTTTTAAGTAGATTGTGTGCCAAAAGCTTTTGCCTGACTCCTCTAGTTGCTTTCACACCTATTTTCTCCTTAGCCACTAGCAGGAAATAGTACTTGGTGTAAAGTGATCAGGCATCCCGCAGTTAAAAGATTTTTTATTATAATATCTTATTTTGAGTCATACTATTATCTTCATCAGGTATCTCACATATCAGATCCCACATAACATTTTATAACTTTGACTAGAATGGCTGTTTGAAGCCACTAGGTTAAGTCCTGAAAATTCAAGACGCTAACGTTAAAGCATGGACAGACTCATATGAAATAAGGAGGATGCCATAGAAAAAAAAGTCTGTTTTTAAATAATCTTAAATCAGAGCTGGACAGTTATTTTGGCAAATAATAACGGCATGAAGTCACCGTGAAAGCTTTAGGAAAGATCCATGCTTCTTGTTCTTATGACAATTAATCAATGCAAACTGAAACCAGAATTTCAAGGTCCAACTCTATGGGTGTTTTCCATGGAATATTGGTCATAAGCACCCTTGCCAATAGCTCTTTGTGTAATCATACTCAAAGTCTTTAAAACACTGAAGCACTGATACTGATGTAGCATGCACTGTGCTAGTAAGCTCTTCAGTTCTGAATTTAAAACATGTAAATAAAAAAATAAACCCCCATACACTGTAGCATACAATAGCCAGTGGTAACCAGGGCACTGAATTAATCTGTTGTGCTCAAATGAAAAGCATGAGCACATTAGATACTGCACTTGGTACCTACACAAAGATAAAAAGCCCTATCTCAGAAATTGTCATTATCTCTAGAGCTTGTTAAACTGGTGGCTCAAATGGGCAATGAAGTCTTTTCAATTCTCAGATAACTCTTCCAAAGTTCTTTGAAAAGAGAGAAAACAGCACTAAGTGAAAATCGGTATTTTAGAAGACAGTTTTTGCTGGAATAAACTTTCATCACATCAGAAATATGTCACATTCTATTTCCTCTTTTGTTCTTGAAGCACAATGTAGAAAATAATAAAAGGAGAGAAACAGAGAATGAGCCTCTGTGATCATACTGCAAGATAATTCTAGGTTAAAAAACATATAAAAGACTATGAACAGGATTTGGGGGTTGGGGAAAGTGTTTTACGGCATACTACTGATTGCTAGAACTGTGCAGGCACAAAATACCAAAATATCTGACCTCAATATTGTTTTGACAAAGTGAGAAAAAGGCAGAAAAGCTCATACAGTGTTTGGACAACAGGTAACACAGAACTTCCTGAAGTGGTTCTTTTGGATGAAAACTGGAGTCAATTCGTTTTAGGAAGAACTTTCTAATGTTTTAACACTACAGCAGAGATCATTTCGCCATGGCATTAAACAAAACAGAGTCTGCACTACCTGTTAGATATAGAACTACAAGGTTTCCTGCGCACTTACAGTGAGGTGCTAATGGAGTTTTATTTGATCCTGCCAACCAATCAACCTGTGTGTGCCCTAGTACAGGTCATAACACAAGACATTTCAAATGATTTATTTAAACCATTACCTACTTAAGAACATCTCCTAGCATGTTAGTATCACCCATATTTAAGAGAAAGGAACACTATTCCTAGGGAAGACAAACTGGTTAGATAAGGTTTGCCAGAGATGCCCTTCATATTATCCAAACCCTGCAACTTTTTTATTCCACCAGTCTTAACTGATTACCCATTTTTAACTAACAGTATCAGCTAACATAGTTGTTTAGAACTCGTGTTGTTACTTTTACCAGTGCAAAGGAGGGAGGAGAATGCAATGAATCCATGAAAAGGCAGACTGGCTAAGAAATATCTCTGGTTAAGTGACTTGTGCAACTGCTACGTTTCATCAGAAACAGAAGAGAAAGAGAATGATTTTCTGTTGTTGTGAGGTATGGGGCACTTATTTTTACTCTGAAAGACTAATAAACAAGAGAAAGAATTACTTCAGTTATGTGTTTTGAGGTGCTTATTTTGCTAATTCCCCCCAGCTTCCTCAGTTGGAATTATCAGCTGGACTGCATGAGTACTTTGTTAGTTTGAGGCTCCAGTAACTACTTTTTCTTATCCTTCTGTTATCAGCACACCTTTTTATTTCAAAACCTCCCAACAGTTTCTTCTCCCTCTTTGTTCAGACCGCTGCCTCTTCTTTCTTCCCTCCAAATAATTTTGAATAAATCAAGCCTGTGAAATTTTCCTTATGAAGAAGCTTGAATCCACTAAAATCCATTAAAAGTAAAACCTTTGGAGATCTCTCATCAGGATGTTATACCCTCCTTCCTGAGTAAAGAGATAAGGCTTGTTAGAGCATGCATTTTTCTCAGGATAGGTGTTGTGGTTTCAAAACCCATCTGCCAGCTAAAGACACACAGTCACTTGCTCACCCTCCACCTCCCAAGGATGAGGGAAAGCATTAAAGGGGTGAAGCAAAAAGAGACTTGTGGGTTGAGATAAGAACGATTTAATATCTAAACTATAACAACAACAACAATAATAATAAGAATAAAAACAATTATACAAACATACAAATATATAAATATACAAATGAGTAATATGCAGTGCAACTGCTCACCACCAGATGACCAAGGCTCAGCTCACTTCCTGATAATGATCCTGGAGGAGAGAGAGTCCCAAAACCGCATACCAAGAGGTATGAAGAGCCTCTTATGGGCTCCTATGAAGACAGTTAACTCTGCCCCAACTGAAACCAGGACAATTGGACCCAATTTATTTATTAAAGTCGAAGAATTCATGTTTATAGTTTTCAAATGAGTTCATCAGACATTTTAATTTAATATTTTTTAATCCTTTCACCTGAAGTCAGATTGCATCTCTCTTTCTTTTTTTCTTATAACAAAACGGATAACCACTTGTGGCGGGTTGGCC
>VZTO01017420.1:0-25124 GCA_013400615.1 Syrrhaptes paradoxus
TCCCTGCCCATGGCAGAGGAGGTGGAAGTAGATGATCTTTAACGTCTCTTCCAACCCAAACCATTCGATGATTCTGTGATTGTTAAGGACGTTGACTACTGATAGGACTAGGCATTTTTCAGATCAGCAGGGTTATAAGGAGTGAAAACAGGTCTGGAGCATCAGTTCAAGGCTGAAACTTTTGCCAAGCTGAAGAAGCTGATTTGAGGCTGCGGTCCTATTCAGTATCCAATGTGTGCCGGTTCTGGGTGTAGGTGGCAAGCACAAGGCAAGGCTTGGTGGGACTCAGCATTCCCAGTGTTTTGTGCCTCCTCTGTTTAGTTGTCCCTCTGCCCATTAAAAGGCCTTTATGGAAGGAGGATTTACTGGAAGGGTTAAGGAGACACTGCAAATTCCCAGTTAATATTTGCTGGCATACTATGTGTTGTTATATGTAAGAGGCTAGCAGGCCCTCTGTTCTCCCTTTGCCCAACTGCATCCTGGCTGCTGGGCTCCTGATCACTTCTAAGAGCTGCTCACTTGTGAGGGAGTCAGCTTACCTCATTTGTCATCTCAACTACTTCCACAGTCAGTGGAGAGAGATTGGCACCTCCAGAGAATGATTTAGTCCATCCTAAAATAGTCAGGTTCTCAATGGCTCTCCTTGTCCGGTTACCCTTCTCTATACTGCTTTCACAGGGTGCCTATATGAGCACCTCAGGCTAGGCTGAAGTGAGATGAGATGAATTCCGAAGTGCCGTGCTTGCTTGCCACGCTCTGCATGAGAGGAACTGTCTCATGTTAGAAGGATGCAAAGTGGGAATAACATCTCCTAAGATGTATTTTTCTTCCTTGTGAATTTTGACTTTCTGTGTGTGATTTTTAGAGCAAATACGGTAACATCTTGTTTCTTAAATCATTAAAAGATTAACTCTTTTACAGATGTTGAGAAGACTAATCAATTAATAGTACTTACTGTATCCTGAGCAATATGTAGGTGCAAAATTACATTACTTCTTCCTTTAGATCACAAATGAGAGGAGAAAGTGAAAAGCTATTGAATCAGTAGGAAAATAAACAATGTATTTCTTCTGCTTAGTTACATGATTTCCAGTGCATAGTAAGAAAGCTACTGTCTCAGTATGTTGAAATACATCTCCCAAACTCTGGAACATTTCTCATTTAATTGTACTTTTCTCTGAATATTTCTTTCAACATTTCATTCTGGTTAATGCAGGGGACAAAGGAGATTTAGCATCACCTGTTGTGATTGAGCGACATCCCTGGTGAACATGAAAAGGGTTGCATTGCATTCCTATTGATCTTTTCTGCCGTACATGATCCTTCCTCACAGAGACATTATTTGAAGGAGTTTTATAATCCCTTTTTATGTATAAAATCCTATCAAGCTATCAAGGCAGGAAATACTTTTATGCTGAACCTGTCAGTTTTCTTCCCTAATATTCAACCCGCATGTCGAATAAACTGGAATAACTCTTCTCTCTGCAACGTGACCTGAATGCTAGCAATACACATACCATGTTGGATTTTTTTTCTTCGTGGCCAAACTGTCAAAAAAAGACAGCAGTTTTAAGAACATATACTTTTAACCACACACAGAAAACCATACAATGCAATTGCTTTTAAAAAGTGTTTACTGCTAGAAGCAAATTTGTTGTAATCTTTTGCAAATATGATACTGTAGTCTACAAGATCATTTCTGAGCATAGATTGTTATAGCTGAATAGCAAAACACGAATATTAACATTGTGAGAAGACATTTAATTTACTAATGGAAAGTCCAAGGATTAATTGTTGAGATGCCTTTGAAAGGCAGAATCACATGTATTTTTTTGAGCAATATTCAACATTTGAGAAATAGAACATGAATAAGTGTGTCTTAATGAATGTGGTGTAGAGTTGCATTGGAATGAAAACAAAGGGATAAGCAATCTGCTTATGAATAGGTCACAAAAGAGATTTATCTGACTTAATTTTTCTCTAGACTCTGAGAACAGTTTCCTTTCAAAAGAAAATTTGAAGCATTTTGTAATGGAGATCTACTTTTCTGTAGTGCAGCTAGAAAAAATATTGGAAGAAAGTATTTTTCTGTTGTATTTTATTGCACTTTTCCATAGTGAAAGGAAAATAAATCTAAGAGAACTAAAAATAGCCAGGTATATTTTATTATACGCAGCCCTTTGGTACTTACAATGAGTCTGTTGATATGTACTTGCTGAGGCAACAGTCCCAGTGCTGCTGCCACTCCTTGGCGAAATATCCGAAGCAATGTGATATTCAGCTTGTTTACATCCATTTGCAGTTTCTGAAAAACAAAACCAGTTCAATTGAACTAATTTCTCAACACGTTCAGTTCTCAAGATGATTGATCTTGGGAATCTCTGCTAACTGTTTTTTTCCCAGAACAATAATCTCTGCAATCTACTTGCATCACAATGAAGAATAAGTTCAAAGGAAAATTTAAGCATCTTAAACACTCCTTGTTAGCAAAGTACCACCTTTTCTCAACTACATTCAAAATAGATTCCACAGGTTTTTGGCTAAATTCCTTGGATAAGTCACAATATTCAAGATAACAAAATCACCACATTAAAAATGAAAGTCAAGCATTAAACATCAATTCACCTTTAAAGAATGAGATGTTGTATTTACACAATGAAGATTTGCTTTGAATATTATTTCAGCGTTTCTTCCTGCAGGTGAAGAATGAGTCAGGAATAGTGAAATTACACAATTTTAATTTTGATTAGCAGTTTCTGAGATCAAAAAAGAAACATTTTGGATAAATTCCATATGCTTGAATTCCCTAAAACTTCCTCGTGTGAGTCACAGAAGTCTATTAATTCTCATCAGAGACCAACCATATCACTGAATCATTCTTTCTCTGTGTCAGAATCATAGTGAAATTTAAATGTTCCCTCAAGTTCAAATCTTTCCTGTGAAGTCAGTGGAATTTTACCCAGGAAATAATTTAGGTTCAAGTCTTCCGTTTCCAAGAAGACCCAGATATGGGGCCTCCACATGATGCGTCGTGGCCAATACTTCCATGTGGTACTTCAGGGTTCCTTTCTTCACTTCCATATCCCCTTTGCAGACAGTATGTACTGGAGAAGGGAGGGAAGAGGAGTATGTCAGACAGTCCCAGAAGGCTTCCAATGTTTCTGGCAACTTCTGACTTAGGAAGTTAGAAAGTTTTGACTGAACCAGTTGACTTGAGCTGAAAAATATTTTTTATTTTAAACTTCCTATTTAGAACCATAGGTGAGCTTGCTGCTCTGCAGATCCAAACAAATATTCTTCCTTCCTAACCAGAGCTGCATGAAGAGAATTAAATATCCATGGGTCAGACATCACATTGGGAATATGGTTATGGTCTGGAGAGACAGGCAACCTTTTTCTCAAAGAAAACCCATATCACACATTTTGTCTGTTCTTCTTTATTTATAAGTAAGCATTTGTAAGTTATGATGTAAAAACATAAAATATTTTCTTTTCTTTTCCACTGTCAGTTTGATTTTTTCATCAGTACTGAGTGGGGTTTTCTTTCCCTTTTTCTCATTTTTTTTACACTAATAGGATTGTCAGGTCTTGACGCATCAGCTGAGATCTGCTTTTACCATACAGCTGAGCCTTATTTCATTCTGCTGGAAGTACTATAGGATTCTTCAATTTAAATTACTCTTTCTACCCTGACATTTTCAAAATGCAAAATATTCTTCTCTTTGGTTTTTCTTGAATCAGACAGTCATCCTGAGTGGCTATAAAACTGTTTCAGCTTTGTCACTGAAACAGAGGAATGTCTTGAGAGAAGACATGTGCAGATCAAACAGATCTGAGCACCATGTCTTCTGTTCCCCAGACTGGCTCACTCCAGCCAAGCCACATCTGAGCGATACAGCAGATGAGAGTTGGTTTGGAGCTGTGAAGCCATCACTACACTGAAAGTTGGCAGCCTGGTCTGAGGATCCTAGGTAAATGAGAAAGGGAGCTGTTGCTGAAATAGGAAGGCTGTTGTGAGGGTCCCTAGAGATCCATCGGGATGGTATAAAGCATGCAAAACTGCTTGTCTAAGTCAGTGGCCCCTAGTTATGGGGATAATGCTAACTGTTACTGAGCAAAATTAGCAGGCATAAAATGAAAATAACTTCACTTAAACATACTTGAGCCAGGAATTAGATCACATTAAATGTTAAATAGTGTGTTAAGAGCTCACTGATAAAGACATAGAAATGAAACAGCCAAAAAAATACCCAGCTTCAGATAGAAATAGAAGACCTTAAAGACCCTGTAAGGAGGTAATAAATTATTACAGATTTAGTATGCTGGGATAGTGGCTCATCTTATCCAGAGACAATAAAATGTGGTGAAACTCCATTATTTTCAGGAGAGTCACATTTCCTTCTATCAGGTCAGAATTTGGTCCCCAGTGTCCAATAACAAAGAGTCATAAAAGGCTGCACAGTGCGTGTGTCTCTCTAATGTGGTTCTGGGGAAGCCTGAAGAACATAGCACTTGTTCTGTCAGTCTGGTCTCAGCCTGCTTAGAAAAATCACCTGGCCTTGCAGCTGGAGATTTCAGGACCCTTTTAGGATACCACCTAAGTAGATGGGAAGAAATTTGTCTTTCAGACTCATCTCAGGGTGCTTCTTGTGCAGCAATAAAGATTTTTTTTTGTGTGTGTGACTATTCATCCAAAAAAACCCCAAGAAGTATCTGAGCAAGAAAAAGCTCACAAGAGCCTTGCCTTGCTGTCCATTGAAGGAATCTGATTCTCAATTGCTGGTGTTAGTATGAAGCTTAGTTGCTTGGCAATTATAATAAAAAATAAGAGTAACACAGGCCACCTTTTTCTACATCAGGCAGCACAAGAGAGTGCATTTGCCTCTTCCTATCAAGAAGAAAGTTATCAGTCCAGAATCTTTGACTTTACAAATGGGATTTCTGTCTCAATCAGTGAAAGATAATGTATAGAAATGCTTAATGGGACCCCGAGAGCACCTGCTTTAGAGTGAACAGCACATCACAAATGTGCTCTGTGCTCTCTGTTACCTCCTTGTTTGTACTGGATTTGTAAAAGCACAAAGCAGGAGTGGACTAGACTGGAGATACATCAAGTTCAGTATCCTGCGGCCAACTCTGGATGCTTACAGAAAATTATAGGAACAGGGCAAGATTACACTCTTCTCAAGTTCCTTCTGACAAGATCCAGGGTAATTTATGCCTGCTCAGCACTAAAAGGCAATGGGTCTTCTCAATTACGTGAATGTTATCATGTAATAACCCATACTGACACTATCAAGATCTGGGATGAAGGCAACACTTGGGGTATTATGTTCTCAACTCTGTCATGTGCCCTCCCAAAGGTGACTGAAATTTAAATCTGACCCGAGGATCTGGTAAAAAATTGCTTTTCTGTGAATCCCTAGCTATGGCAATTTTTGTTAAGAATAGTTAGCCAGAGAAATAAAAAAGAAAACAAAATAAAGAAGTTAGATAATAGAAAAGAGAAAAAAAAATAAAGTCCTAACTATTCCTATCAGTGGCAAAATTCTAAAACATTATTAAAATTTTAATATTTTAATATTACTGTGCAATTCTGATGGCATGCCTAGGTACTGTGTTGGCTATAGTCCATAAAGGTAAGAGATTAGGACAGAAAACTGACAATGGATGAACTACAAATGCAACAATACCTGTACATTAGACAAAAAATATAAACTGCTGTTAAGAGAATCGCTCCTAGAATGGAAACCTGACCAGCCTTTTGTAGGTTATAATTACACAGATGAAATCATTACATATTTTAACACCACCTGCAATACAATGTAAAATTAATCCCTGTAAAGTAAATCCATATAAATAAATGAAAGCATTAGTGCAGATACACAAATGATCTCTTACTGTGTTCCTCTAGTTGCTCCTTTTGCTTTGGAGAAGAAAGGGGTGAAGCATCCCACTTAGACAGCATTAATCATTCACCCTTTGCTCATCTGCAGTGTTTATCATGGATTGTAACATACTCCCCAAGGAGTTTACAATTTTGAATCTGCTCCTGCTGCTGGAAATAGTGACTTGTTGAGCCTAGAGGCGGACACCCCGGAGGACTCATTTTGCTGAGCAGTTACCAACCTGGATATTGCAACTGTAGCGACAGTTTCTAGGTTTATCTGATCCAAGCAAAACAGGTAGTTTGAAGGGAAGGAGTTTTCTGCTTGTAGTGGAAAACTGGGGAAGATGGAGTTCCAGAAAAGGAAACCAGGAAACTCAGCACAGAAAAACACCAAAGACAATTCACAGCTGAGATCCTAAAGGGGCTTTTTTGTAAAGTTTTTTGTGTAAAAAAAACTAAACCAAAACAAACAACAAAAACAAACCATGAAAGGGATGAATGCATAACACCATCTTTGAAATAATATTTTTAGAATTTTACAACAAATTGCAATTTGCCAAGTCAAGTTCTGCTTCTCAATAAAAATTCAGAGATGCCTTTTTTTTATCTTTCTCATCAGATGCACCATTCCTATTACATTGGTTACTTGCCTCTAAACTCCTCTAAACCCACGGGGGTTTTCTCAAACCTCCAACTAACTGAACACACAGGAATAAAAATAATTATGGATGAAGAAGGTGAAAGGTTAAAATGTAAGTCTTCACAATGCTTTTATGAACAAAGATTAAAAGTAAAGCAGCAAATTATACATATTATGAATTTTACACACTTAAGGTCCATTGGGTAGTAAGTTCTATTTTGTGCTAACACCAAAGAAAGGCAACTCTAAAAACAATCACCTCTATTTACTTAGGTGAAACAAAAGAGAAAGCTCAGAAAAGAGTTGTCTTACCTGTCTGTGCTCCACTTATTTATTTATGTTTTAAGAAAGCCACCAAAAATGGTATAAAATGTTTTTTTTTGCTAAAGCTAATACTGGACTGTGGCCTGGCTGTGGGTCCCTCCATCTGAGCACCCCACTGCGCTGCCTGCACAGTGACAGTGATTACAGTTAATTAGTGTCATGGTGTTTCATCTTGCCACCCTCATCAGACAGCCTCAGCGGTACAAACAAAAAAGGATGCATTTGTCAGGAGTGAAGGTGAAAGTATTGGAGACATGTTTGTACAGTTTGGACACAGGACTACAAAAAAATCTGGCAACAAACTGTCAAAATACCTGCATTTTCTCTTTTCTTCCCCTAGACATGTTAGGTTTGTTTTCCTGTTGCCATTCAATGATTTGACATCGCAGCTACACTGGGCATCAGGTCAGCCCCTTTGTCTGGCTCGGGTGGCCTAATACACATCCACAGAAGATCTGGGCTTTTACAATATTCTGTGTGTCATGGCTCACAGCGGGTTTAGCACCTCATGTAGTCTATGAATCTCAGCCTCTGATGCAGGTCAGCATTATGCAACTAGAACAACGCATTTTGCCAAAACGAGCCTTCGAAACCAAACCAGTGTCTGAGGTGGCATTCCCTCCTCTCCCATTCACCTCTCCATCTACAACATTATTTTCTCCAAGAGGAGAACTCTGCCCTTTCATGAAGTCCACATTAAAATTTGATTTATTTCTGTAAACCGAGATAAAATTTTCCTGAGTATAAAATCAATTATTCTTGATGATTAATTAAAGAAGCTTCACATTCCTGTGTATTAGCAGCTACCTGCAGTGACCTACTCAAACTTTCATACATAATATATTTCTGCTAAAACACAATGTGACTAGAAATATAAATCTTGGGACAATTAAATGCTTTAAAGGTCAGAGAAAAATTACTGAAAAATTGTGAGGGGGAGTCTTGGCTGTTCTATGAAAGTGTAGGGAAAATCCCCTGAAACAGAAAAATTACAGGCATATGTCTGAGTTAACAAGAACCAGTGAAAAGCATTGAGAAATGCCCTGGACCTGGAACACGCTTCTGTTTAAGTCACCCATTTTCTAATGAGGAGACACTGAGGCTGCAGAATATGCAAATCTGCCAAACACTTCCAAATTTCACATGTAGTCTGCAAAAATTTAAGTGTGCCTGTCTAAAGAGTATTTGGATTATGAGAAAAATAACTCTAAATTGGTTCTGTATAAACTTAAGAAAAAGTCTTAAATACTTAAGAAAAAGTGATAGGAATAGGATACTTCTATCGTTTCAGTCCTGATTAGTCCAGGGAAGTTTTGTGTATTTGGATGCTGTTTTTCAAAATGTGATATTGTACAACTTCACTCACATTTTTGTTAGAGAGAAAGAACCCCACATCTTTTATGGGAAATCTTTGTTTAAAGTAAGGATAATATTTCCTGGATTTATGCATTTCTCATATAGCATTAAAGAAAAATTTTGGCTCTTGATCAATTTTTCATGAAAGCATATACATTTAAATATTTATGCATCTTATGAGCTCTCTGAAAGAAATCAGAGACAGAACTAACACTAATGGGAAATGTAGGATTAATCTAATTATTTAAGAAAGATGTGCGGTCACCCCTCATACTGATTTTCAAGAGAATGTTCATTAAAATATGAGAAAATCAAAATTTATAAAAGGAAGCAGTCTTTCACACACTGCAATTAATCCACACACCTTTTTACCACAGGAAGTTGCTGAGGCCAGAAACTGAAAGAGGCAGAAAAAGGGCTGGATGCTGAGATGGATGTTGAAAGTCATTGATGTCCCTGAAGACTATACAGAAGAGATAGTACAAACCTGGTCATACAGTAGAAACCGAACCTTGAATTATCAGAAACCAGGATGAACCCTAGTGCAATAAAACGATAAGTTTTTCAGTCTGCTATCAAAAGGTTTGAGTGCTGGCCACCATCGTTGACTAGACACTGTGTACGTACAAGCTGAGGACATTCCTAGAGACTGCTGCATAGCAGAGGGCAAAGATGCTACACCAGGTGTTGAGGTGAGGCCAGAGCACTCCACTGGCATCCACAGTTCAGACTGGCAAAGCTACTCTGGAGCTGGGTGGGAGATATGACTAAATTGGTTTGCCTCAGCTATGTGACAGATTTACACTTCTTTTTGTAGGGAGAACTAATTTCTCAAATGAGATCAGCTGATTTTGAGCTGCTTTGACCACTTCTGTGAGAAGCACCAACACAAGAGTGAGAAATGCCCCAACTGTGATGTCTGGCTTTTGTCCAAGAGTCCCTCACTGAGCTTTTACATGCACTTGAGCAGTGAGTCAGTCAGCTATAGAAAGACTCCCTGACCTTCATGGATGATTAAAGTGTGTGAGAATGCATTCAGCCTATTAAGGATAAGGTTTGTTAATGCCTGTCTTCAAGAGGCACACTTTGATTTCTATCAGTCCTATGTTTTGCTTTAATCTCTGGGCTTGCAGTCTCCTAGCAAAGATAAGGGCCAGCTCTTTCAGTGTCATTTGACTACGTTGTGTCACAACGTAATGGAGATTTATTGATCACATGTAAAGAGAAGACACAGAATAGTCCTCTATCTTTCTTCTGAAGGAAACTTCAGAAGGTAGGTTACTTCATTCTTCTGGCTTCTGAGTCATGTGGGTCGTTCCTGTACCACAATCTGATGTAGTTAGTGGTGTGACAGTCCAAGAGCATGGGCTAGACTGTCTCCTCAATGCTCATTGTACTAATTTCTCCTTTCCCTTTACCTCTTTCCTATGCTATCATTAATGCATTGATCACACATTATATATTTTGAAATCTGTACGTACAGCTTCCAAACACGTAATGTACCATAAATTGTATGAGACTACCATCCCACAGCCCCACCTCAGTAAGGGGGTTGCCTTATCCAGAGCCCAGTAAAGTTAATAATACTTTTTCTGAGTTAGAAGGTTGCAGAGTCCCATATCCTAAATGCCCATAGGATGCATGATTTTCATTGCTGAGGGGGTGCAAGAGAGGGGAAGGAAAGGTCATCTATATGTATCATGTATCTTCCATGATACACAAGTTTGACACAGCCTTGTCATTAAATAATACCAGTCCAAGAAGGTCTCTGTACTGTGGGAGCCCTTTGTGAAGGGGAAGGAGAGGGGCAGGAGGCTGCAGTAGTTCTGTTGGACTTCATGGCTGATTTCCTAGAGCTTCTTTGGGACATCGGGAACTTTCTGCTTCACCACCTGGTGGAACTTAAGTACCTAGTGATGGAAGCAGACAGTTTTCTCCTGCATGTGGAAGTATATTATTTCTTTTTAAAAAATCAGTCACAATGACACATCTATTTTAAAGAGCACTAAACTGGGGGCAGTTGCAATTACTGCAAATTGATTAATAGCAGGGATAAGAGGCCAAAATTTTGCTATGCCTCTGGCCTTAGCAAGTCTGCCTCAGTTAATCTGCCTGAGTTCTCTGTCTATAAAATGGGGAAATAATATTTGACTGTTTCACAGGATTTAATATATTTGAGTAAGAAGATGGGGGGGCAGCTAGGTAGGATGGAACTTTTAAATTTCTTTTACGGATAATTTTAATATTGCCCCCAAAAGTTAACTCGTCTTTTTTTTTTTTTTAATTTGGTCATACATTTCTTCAAGGGTTAGGATTTACTTTGTCACAAATTATTCCAGTTGTCTTAAAATAACAGCTGAAGTTAATTTCAAAGCTATGATACTTTTCTAGGCTTTTTTCTTCCTGCATCCACATCTCCCTGCCCTCCTCTCTTATGGTAGACAGTTGAAAAGGAGAAGATGATGGAAAAGCACAAGACAATACCAAGAGGTGGAAACAAAAGGAGAGCTGGAAGAGCTCAGCTGAACACTATTTCAACCTTCTTGTTCTTTGGGAGGCATGCATAATGAGCTCCATAATATTGTCCTATCTGTCCTTATTCAATATTAGCAAAGAAATTATTCCTTCCGTTGCAAAAGAAATGCATGGTGCTATTATGTCCAGTACAACTTTTATGCACAGCATGATTGTACCAGTCACATCCTATTTCATCATCCCAGAGCCAGCTGTAATCCTCAGAGCAAACAGACTCTTTTGAGCCTGCTCAGCACAGCACTTTATAATACGCTTGTTTTTTCTCTCCAGTTATTAAATCTCTAGGTAGAGCCAGCATAAAGCTCTAAATGCCAGAAAACCAGTATTATTTCTCCTTTCTCCTTTTATGTTTCAAACAATTCTTAGTTACTGAAGTTGAAATTCCTGTTACAACTTTGTAAAATGGCCCCAATACATCAAAAATGTCTTCCAGAAACGTCAGACATAAAAAACCACCCCAAAAATCATCCTTTTCTTTTTAGCTACAGATTTTTAAAATTAGTTTATAGCAGACATATATATATATATATGTAAACTTACCAACTAATGAAGAACAAAACTAGAAACCTAAGACAATACAGCAACTTTCACATCTTTCAGGAGCTGATATGGCCAAAAGACTCCCACTGACATACTCTCTAGTAACCTTTCTCTTTGCTTTGAAAATCAAAAAAATATTTCAGTACTGCTGACATCCTGGCTTTCTCATGCGTTTATTTTCAGAGACCATTTTTATTGGTAGTTTCAGATGAGCAAAATGTGCCTGAAGAAACACAAAGGGAATGTTGTAGAAAGAGGCAAACACTTTCCCTTTTTTCATACAATTACAGTTCTCTGTGGTTCTTGGCCATATGAAGAACATTTGAAATACATCTGGAAAAAAAAAAAGTCTTAAAATACATTTGGCTCAATTGGAACTGAGATATTTGCATGAAAGACTGTTCTTGTGCAATTCCTGAATACAGCTCATCTTACAGGACAGTCTGGATTATCTGTCCACCACAGCTAAAACTTTCAAAGAAAGAAGCGATTCCTACACCTCAGCTCTTGAGCAATCAAGATCTCATTTTCAGGAAACAAATGTCCAACAACAAGGGCTCTTTAGTGTGATGAACTTCACCAGAATGTCTTGGGCCTTCATCTGTTTACAGCCATTTAGCCTACTGAAGTTTATTTGTAGCCATTATCATCACCATAAACATAAATTATTGGAATAAAACTTGTATCATGGACTTCCCCCACCTATTTTAGCACTCCAAATACACATGAACTGAATGCAGACAATAAAAGGCACTCTTGCAATTTCTGCCTTATGTTCCTTCAACTATAACAAACTTGAAACAAAGTTAAGCAAAATCAAACAAAACCCTCACGTACCTGCATTTTTTTCTGAGACAAAGCTTTCATTTCTTTGGGTTTTACCCTGTCATGGATTCACAGAATCATAGAATGGAAAGGACCTTAAAGATCATCAAGCTCCAGCCCCCCTGCCATGGGCAAGGACACCTTCCACTAGACCAGGTTGCTCAAAGCCTCATCCAGCCTGGCCTTGAACACCTCCAGGGATGGAACATCCACAGCTTCCCTGGGCAACCTGTTCCAGTGTCTCACCACCCTCATAGTAAAAGTGATCATGTGACTGGATATGTGTCTTTGTCTCAAAGTTTTAGCAAAAAAACATTAATGATTGTGTGTGAATTCTATAAGTTCAGAAACAAGAAAGCAGGTGGAAAGAAAACCTCTTGATTTTTGCAACTGTCTCAGGATCTTCGAACCCCTGAAGCTGCTAATACCAAATGTATTTCAGAGGCTAGGAGGTATAAATTCCCTTTCTCCTGAGCAGCTCTGCAGGTGAAGGGTTTTCCTCTTCTGTCTAGTACTGAAAAGACAAGGCATGGCTTAAGGGAAAACACTAACACCAAATCTTCAAAGCTTTAAGGACAGTTTTACCTTGATGATTCCTTTTAATGCCAATAACAATACTGTATTTTTGACCAGCAGCTCAAGATTCAGCTTTCTGGTTTTGGAAATGCAATACATATACTATGTCCTAAATGTTCCACTACAGAACAAATTTTCTGACTCAACCATTAGGGGAGACATTTTAGAAAATGGCTGTCAGGCTACTTTGGGGGACTTATCTTTAGAGATGACTCCACTTGTGAGGTCAAAGAAGAAGAAGCTGTGCTGCCTTGTATTATGGGATATTACTGCTCTAAAATGACTGGGAGGCAGAGCACAATTCATGGATCATCAGTTTCTCTCTTTTATGTTTAGGATCAGAAGAACATCCTGTGTTCATTTTGTTTAAACAAGCAATACAGCTGTCAAAGCCAACCTCAGACGTTTAGAATGGGAAAAAAATAGTTTTTTCCCTTTTATACCCAGAATTGATCACCCTTTAAAGAGAATACTAAAAACTGTTTGCGTGCAGTTCTCTAATTCTCTCACAATCACTAAAGCAAAATATTTGGTAGTCCTTTCAGTGAGAAATAGTACTTGCAAATTGGGTGGGTGAGGTTTCTCCCCCCCCCCCTTTTTTTTTTTTCTTTTCTTATTTTTTGACAATATCCTTGAAACATACAAGAAGTAATCTTCCAGATTTCCCCAAGTCACCACAAACAGTGCCATTTCTGTTCGGGATGTACTGTTTCTCTGTATGAATGCAACAAGTGCACCTTCATGCACATTTCCTGCATCCTGGAAACCTGTGAGATTCCCAGTGGTTCAGTGACTGCTTCTGTGTGAGCAGGAAGAAATGCCTGGGAAGAAATACTCAGCGTCTCAGAGTCCAAGTGTATGGCTCCAATCCAGAGCAGAATCCATCTTATATCTGTCATATCAAAACACAAGTACTGCAAATGATGGCAAGAAAGCTCATAGACTTCATAAAGAAACCCAGGACATCTAACTTATTCCCCAGAAAAGAAACATAGTGATAGCATCTATGCCTGTTAATAAAAAGCTGCATGGCTTCTATCTCATTTAGTATACAGCTAAAACTTAAGGCCTACATTTATCAGTGGAGCTGTGTATACTTAAACAAGTTCATAAATTAAGTGTAAAAGCAAAACAGAACTAAAAGCTACAAAGCTTTAAGAAAAGTGGAGGAACATGATTTAAATTTGTATATTTATATGTCATACTTTTTTTCAACAGCATAACAATTCACCCCCTCTCTTGTCAGCCTGTGGTGGGTTAACCTTGGCTGGATGCCAGGTGCCCACCAGGCCCCTCTGTCAGGGGGAGAATAAGGTGAAAAATTTGTGGGTCAAGATAAAAGCAGTTTAATTAGAGCAAAGACCAAGGCCACGCACAGAAACAAAAGGTAAACAAAGCTGTTACTCTCTGCTTCCCCTCAGTAAGCGATGTCCATCCACTTCCCAGGAAAGCAGAGCTTCAGGATGTGTAGCAGCTGCTCCCAGAGACAAACCCAGGAACAAATGTCCCCCTCCTCCTGCCTTCCCTTGGCTTTTATAGCTGAGCTGATGTCACATGGTATGGAACAGCCAATCAGGGTCAGCTGGCTCTGCCCCTCCCAAGCTGTGTTACAAACACCCTGCTGGCTGCCAGTGTGACACTCAGCACTGTGGGGACACCAGCTCCATCTCAGCCAGACCCAATACACAGCCCTGCACAGCAGATCCTCTATCGTACAACTCTACCTGAGGGTGTAGTCCTGCTATGTGATCCAACAGGATGGCATGACACCACACCAGAGGTGTACAGCAAAGGGATCAGCCCCATTTCTACCATAACATTCTGCAATGGCTTTGCATACAGCAGCAGCAAGTTCAGGTTTGCCCTAATGAGCTGGGTCAGCTCTGCAAGACCACTGCAGTTGTTCTAAATATGCACTCACAGGATTTCTGTACATCCAGAAACCATAATTACAACTTGACCAAAGCAGCAGCGTAGAGTGTTACCCCAAAGAAAAATGTGGTAGGCCAATTTTAACATGGTAGCTAATTACCAAGGTCATTAGGGTTGGCAGGGCTCATCTGCAGTCTGCCAACCAGTCCCTCCTCTGCCTATTTTTCTGCATTAGAGCTAAAACCAACAAACTTGCCTTACCAGCTTCATCATTCGATTTTGTCTATAGTAACAGAGGAATGCTTGTTTCACTAGCTGAAACAAAGCTGAACAAAAATAATGGATGACAAAATGGAACAACCCCATACTGGGATGAACAAAGAAACATAAGATTAACTAAACGGGTTTCACAGCTTCTTGTTCCTATGATCTTTTTGACATTAAATAAAACATTCCTAGAAAACATTCCAGAAATTGCATAATTAAATGACTGGAGGAAAAAGAGGAAAAAGAAATTTAAAAAAATAATCAAGATTACCATTTTCTAAAGAAACCTGAGTGTTTTAAGCAAAGGGAACAGCAAGAGGAAGGTAAATATTCTTAAATATTCTCTGTTGTTGTAGCAAAAATGTTTTCAAAATGTGCTTTTTTTTTCCCCCAGTTGTGATTTTTCCACAAACTGGTATTGCAAGAAATGAGAGAAATAAAATCAGTGAAGCCAAATGTCATAGCTGAGACTCTTTTGCCCTCAATTCTTCATCTACCTCTTGTTGCAGGATACAGGAATGTATGAGGGAGAATTGTTTGTTCAAGTCCACAAACACATGCTTCATATTTGCCATGTTAGAAAAAACCTACTCAGTAAAATTAGTCTCTGTTGATCTATACACAAGCCATGTTGTCCTCTCATCAACACAGCCTATCATATTAAACAGACCTATGTCTGTCTTTCAGTAACTTTCTGGTATTTTTCATTTTTCTGAGGGCTGATCAGCCTCTGCTGCAATGGTCACATGCATGTGCATGACTTTAGGCTTCTCATTTCACCTGCCTTAATCAGGGATGTTTATAAGCCAGCTGAAAGGAAAGCAAATCTCATTCATGTGCTGCCAGCTATTCCTGCAGGTACATAAGCAGTCCCAGATCTCCTGAGGTGAGTTCTCCTGGGAGAACACTGCAGGCAGGCAGCAGCTCTTCCTGTGTCCTTCTAGAATGGGACTATATAAAAGGGATGTTTTTCATCATCATTACAGATCTGTGCGAACAGATACATAAAGGTAAATTGGGCAAGTGAGGCAAAGAGCAGGTTCTGTGTTCAGCAAGAGCTCACTAGCTCCCTGGAAGACTGAAACAGCTCTTGCTGAATTTCTTGGTGTGCATTTCCTGAGAGGTATTTTAGAAAGGTGCAATATTGATCTAACCAACAGCATGAGTTTGTAATAGATAGTACTGTTCTTTATGTTAACATCTTTTGGTCATCCATATGGTAATTTTATTTCTTCCCTGCATACATTGTATTTCCTGGGTCAGGTCTTTTTTGTCAGGCAGATATAAGATGGTCCAGTATGGTGTCTCCTCTGCTAAATGCAGAATTGTTTGTATTCCTCCTAAACAATTTCAAATACGCAATGAGGGTTTGTGTCATGCTGGCTGATGGGGAGAGCAAGAGAGAAAGAACACTAGTAATAAATAGTAATTCTCAGATTATGTTTGTAGTTCTTCCCATGTGGGAACACCAAAGGATCTAGCAATGGGGATTAAGAATATTCATTAGGTCTGAAGAACAGAAGTGCATCACAGCAAAGTGCTTATCTTACAAACATGAAGAAGGTATGCAGTGTCAATGCTATAAGGAAAAATGAAGATATGGACACCAGCCCAGAATTTTGTCTAACAGCCCTTGCTATCTCATTTTCCAGGTTTTGGAGTTAGTCTTTATACTTTATGGCAGAAAATGTTTGTGTTTTAACCCTAATAAAAGTCCAAAATTTTAAGATTTACATGGATTTCAAAGTACAGAAACAGAGGATTTCTCATATATCATTTACAAAGATCACTGAATCAGAGTTATTTTTACATACTTCATCATGTATGTTCTTTTCTGTTTGAAGCTTGTGTTATGTACCACTAAAGATTCTTCTGTTTCATAAGAAGAATTTTTGCAGTTAATTGACGCAATATTACATAACTAATATGCAAAATACAAGACAAGCATTTAAATTATTTGCATAGCCTGAATAAGATGGAAACTTTGCCGTGTCAGCTGAACGGTGTCTTTTTTTATCTAATATAATTTGAAAACACATTTATGACTCATCAGTCTTTTAAAGTTAGACTGTGATTAGAGATTCTAAGCTGTAATCTTGTAATTAACTGTGAAGTTCTTGAATTTCATTGCAATTCTGTATTCTGTCTCTTCTCCTGTCTTCTGCTCACACAGTTTATATATAGATTAGACAGATCAGAGAACAGCTCACAAATGAGAAAAATACATTTGCAATAAGTACTTTGCAAAATGCAATGAACAAATAATATTTTATTTCCATTTTACATCAGTCCAAATAGACTTAATCTTCTACTTGAAAAACCATTCTGCAATTTATGCAAGTCAAAAATCCAGATCTTCATTCAGTATCTCAAGCCTTTCTAATTTTAACATTTTTGAGGGGATTTAGTAAAAGAAAGTAGAATGTACACCTGCATAAGAAAGCTGACAATTTTTGTTATTTAAAGATCTTTTTCACAAAACTTTTGTGCAAGAAAGAAGCTGCTAGTTGACAGTATCTATACCCTTATAGAAGGTGACTATTTGGATATGAGGGACTTTTAAAAGCCATATCCTTAAGATACTCATGTGTAGTCGACCAGCGGAGTTCTTCGCAGTCAGCGTGAGGAAGCCTTAGCAGTCAGCGCGTGAAATTCTTGGACAACACCCAGACGAGCCAATTATGATGAAAGTGAAAGCCATTTATTATGTGTTGTGCACTTATTTTTATACTAAATTTTTTTCCAATTTGGCAGCTGCTAATTGGATACAATAATTTTAAATTCTTAACAACGAAGTCACTATTGGCTATTCTGTATCCTGGGAAAGCAACCTTCGAAGCTATGTCAACTCAACCTCTAAAATAGCTTAGTTGTGCTAATTACCTTCCCTCAGTTTCCCCTTATCTTTCTCATATTCTGTATAATTGGATACTTTTGGACATCTGGTCATTTTTCTTCTTTCCCAGGATCCTCTATCAACCTTATTATTACAAAATCTAATGTTAGTATCATAGTTAAAATTCCACTTTAACACAAAACACCACTACTTCTAGGATTCTCTATTAATCTTATAAAGTCTAAAGTTAATATCATAGTTAAAACTCTACTTCAGCATAAAACACCCCTAACACTTATGCATATCTGTGTATTCAAACTTAAAGTACAACAGAACACATGTAGAGCTTTAATTATTAGTAGAGCATGTGGCTGTTTACTTTAGACTGAAGAAGTATTGCATCTGTCTGTAAACAGAAGCAGCAGTGCCATTCTTGGCTCAGAGCTGAAATAATGGGAAAGTAGATAATGAGAGCTGATACTAAGAAGCTATAACATAGCGGCTTAGAAACTTGGAAAGGCAGAAAGACAACTGGGAATTCAGATTTCATATTATCAATCTAGTTTGCTTTCCCAGTGGGAATTCTACTCTCATCTTTTCTTCCAGCATTCAAATTTAATTAAATAAACTTGATTAAGGGGAAAATTTCACACCATTAGTGATATTTGCACTTCTGTAGTGCCATTAATTTTGTCTTTCTGGATATGAGTTCCCTCTCTATAAAAAGGTTGTAAATCAGGGTTTCCTAAAGAGACACATAATGAGCATGACCTCAGGCTGGGGCTGCCCACCTATCCGCAGTGCCAAAGCAGTTGTGGGCTGCTCTGAACTCTGAAAACAGCGACTGTGGCAGTGCTACCCCAGCCTAAGGCTTGTCTCACATATTCCACAGATCTGGAAAAGATGGTCTGGCCATGGCAGCTCCAACTTGTAAATGGTTCTGCTGAGTATGGCCACAACTGAAAAACCCCTTTAGGAGAGAGAGAGAAATACATTGTGAGATACAAGTATGCTCTGGCCCTCTAGGAATGCCTGCTGCACTGCTTTCAGATCCAGAGTGCTGACATCCAGCCATTCCCCGTTTATGAAAACCCAGAGTGCTTCCTCATGAAGAAAACTGCAATGCTTGTGAAAAGACTAGAAATAGAACAATAGAAATTATATTTCTGTGAAGAAGGCTATTTTTTATTCCTTTAGATAACCATGTAAATACTGTAATGGGGAAAATAAAAAGGTCTACACGAAGAGCTGGCAATGGGTAAAAGAAGAAAAATTATCAGTGGATATCTAGGACCAGCAGATTTAAGTCTGCTTAAGCTTTTTTTGTTTAAATATCAACAGGCATACCCATTGAGATGGAAGAAGGTAGAGAAAAGAAAGAAGAAACCACTTCTAGAGATTTTTTGAGGGCTAAAGAAATCAAGGGCTGGCAGTAATGTGATGTATATTATATATATTCCATTCCAAAAGTAATCACATTGGATGCTGAAAGGTAAACCTGTAAAATGCTGGAACAGATGACCTCTTTCAGAAAGTTGCCCCTAGCTCTGTGTCAGTTAACATCCTTGTTAGAGGTATGTTGAGCCACATGAAGTCATACAGAAGCTCAAATATAACACAGAAGACTGAAAATAACTCGGAATCAGGGAACACAGGATAAAAAATAATGCAGGTCAGATGCACTGGGTGATCACAGAATCACAGAATGTTAGGGATTGGAAGGGACCTCGAAAGATCATCTAGTCCAATCCCCCTGCCGGAGCAGGAACACCTAGATCAGATCACACAGGAACGCATCCAGGCGGGCTTTGAATGTCTCCAGAGATGGAGACTCCACAACCTCTCTGGGCAGCCTGTTCCAGTGATTCATGTGAAGTTCACCTTAACATCATACGGCTAAACTCAAGACAATATAAATCTTGGAAAAGCATATGTAGTTCACCTGCAAATAAATATATTTTAAAAAGGAGTGACTCAAAGTAAATCAAAGTTCAAATTTGATAACCAAGTGAACAGATACTCCCAGGGCAACATGAAGGCTAAGGTTATGTGAATAAAATCCCTACTCAACCTCTGAACTGACTGGAAGCTTCATAGCCACGTCAGAGAGGTGATAAAATTCAGTTATTATATCTTGTATCTTGGTAATCAACAGAGAGGACTACATGCAGACTGACATTTTCTACCACTTTTCAATTCATTAATCTCGCTAATGCTGGTGGTCAGGACCAGGACCATGACCATGGCCACGACCACATACATTCACACGCACACAGCTTCTATGGGACATGGTGAATTTGTAACTCTCCATCTGCTTCCAGTTTGTAAACACTTATTAACTTTGTTTCTGTTAATGAGCTGAGACTTACCAGGTGACACAGAACACCTGAGGGGCAACCTGCACTGACTGCAATTAACTCTTGGTTCCTGTTTCTGTTATTTAATTAGCAGCATCAATTTTGAACACTACATAGGCTAATCACAGAAAATACAGACAATTACCAACAGCCATCAAACCCTATTTTCTAAATTACATGCCAAGGATAAATGATTTTAAAGTACAAAAATAATGTAAGCAGATTTTTTTTAATGCTGTTTCTCTGCTGGATAAGCTCAAACAGTTCCTCACATTAAATGATAATGCCTAGTTCTGTCTAGGGTCAGTGGACAGATATAACAATCGGATAAAAACCATCCTCTGTGTAAATTTATGAATGAGTTTTCTTACAAAACAACATAAACATGCAGAGTGTGCATAGAGAAATGAGCTAGAAGTGAGTTAGACCTTGGGAGCAGCATTTACTCTTTTTTGATACTCTATATGTAGAGCTACACTGAAGAAGGTAAGGTGTTCAGTGGCCTCTCGGGGCTTTAATGTCCCTGTTTTACACTGGAACCTGTTTCACCCACCTGCAGCTGACAGGTGCTTTGCAGTCCCTGGTCCAAGAGCTTTTAGGTATAGACCATAAATGCATAACCCTGAATAATGAAGTGAGTATCTATGTCAGTAAAAGCTCTCCTTTCAATCCTATGGTCATGTAACATAGAAAGTCTAGGAGCCAGGTCTATACCTACAGGACTACACTGCCTTGTAAGTCATCAAAATGAGGAAAACTGAGTTTCTCTGGTTAGCTGCTTGCCTTACACCTTACAGAGGCTAGACACTGTACAGCAGCAATTGCTCCAGGTTTCTGTTGATCCTGAAGTAAGCCAGAGCTGGGGAAAAAGTGCAGCTGCCTTTGGCAGTGGCAGAGGTTTGATTCAGGTAATAGCTCTAGGCTTCTGCTGAACTGGAAGGACTATGGCTGGGAAGGAAAGGGATCATTATTCCTGACGAACTCCAAATACAGAGAAGGCTGTGATCTGGGACCCACCGCTGTTCACACAAGCACCAAAGTCAACAGTAGTTCACCTCTGACAAGACAACAGCTCCAAAACAGTCACTGGAACTTGATGGGAGCTCCTGAAAAGGATTGCTTAGCATGGAGAAGAGAAGGTACAGGAGGGAGCTTGGCAATGTGTATAAATATCTGATGGGAGGGAGTAAGGAAGACGACTCCCGGCTCTTCTCAGTTGTGCCCAGTGACAGGACAGGGAGGCAACAGGCATAAACTGAAATACAGGAGGTTTCATTTACATGTAGGGAAACGCTTCTTTACTGTGAGAGTAGTCAAACACTGGCACAGGTTGCCCATAACGGCAGGTCCTGAGCAACCTGCAAGTCTGAGGGACCCTGCTTTGGGCAGGGAATTGGACTATACAATCACCAGAGGCCCCTTCCCTTCTCAACCATTCTATGATATGAAATAAAACACAAAATTAAAAATTATCTAGAATCAGTGGTTTTGTTCTATGCATTGTACCTGAACTACAGATTTACAGCAACTCCTCTCCTAGAACAAAAAATTTGGAAGTAAATCTATCTAGGGAAATGACATGGACTTTTTCCAAAGGGAAAAGTAAAATCAGTAAAGTAAGTTAAAAAAAATGTTTACTTATGTCATGAAGAAACTCTCTGTCCTGCTGTTTAAGTGCTGCATCCACACCACTTTCCCAAAGCTACAGGATTAATGACAATAAAACAATGAGAAACTTACTTTTGTATATAATATTAAACAGCTGTGTTTATGAATAAGCACAGGGCACAGACCTGCCAAGAACAAGAGTGGCATTTTGCGATCATTTTCCAGAGCAGATGTTATGGCTGTTCAAGGACTATGAGTGCTCTATTAACTTCCACAAAATTATTCACATATTCAGCATTATGCTTCAGCATTTTGCTGCCTTGCTGCTTATTAGCCTTTGCATTTTCTAGAACACTTATACTAGGATCACAGACAGTGCATGGTACAACGGCCCCCACCACTATTCACAAATCTGTTATGGACATATTATTTTAAGGAGGAAGGCACCTCCTGCACATCACAGTATGGAATTTTCTAAAATATGTATTCTATTTCATGCTTAGTTGTGCATAAATTGGCATAAAGTCTTACTATAGCTCTCATGAAATAAAATTAAAATATCACTTATTCTGTGCCAGCAACTAAATTTTACAACAACAGAAGCACACAGCCCTACTGGTTCTGACCAAATGTCCAGGTCTCCCAATACTGTGTCTTGTGCACAGCTGTAAGGAGACACGAAGGGAAGAGTAAGGACAGGGCAAGCACATGAAATCTCTCTCCTGTTGCTAATCTTGTGTCAAACCACTTTTGGCCTGGGGGATTTTCTGAGCCTACTGTAGCTTGTGATAATAATAACCTCTAAAAGATCTTTCTCCAAAAGTCCTTCTGTGAACCTGGGTGAACTTCTTGCACCCAGAGCAACACTGGGTAAGGTCTATTGCTCACTGTCTGGAGAACCACTTCTTCATCTGATCTGAGCCTAGCTTCTTAGAGATGGATGAAGCTGTCATGTGAAGACGAGGCAACATTGCAGTGCAGCCATTCCCACGATGTGAGTTGGGGCACAGGTCAGGCTACAGAGCTGCTCTGGGTTGTCATAGCACTACAAAACTCTGATCCCCCACAAAAATCTGAGAACATGCTCTGACATTATGTGCTCCAAAACCTCTATTGTGCTTCAAGTGAGTTTTCTTCATTTGGTTTCAAAAAAACACTTTTACCATTAACTAGTATTGCAATATTTCATATTCTCTTTTCTATGTCCTTTTTGTTAGGATTATTTCTCAACAATAAAAGCATTTTTTTGTTGACAAATTAATTATTGTCAGATACAGTTGCAAAAGTCTGACATTTATTTCAAAAGAGAAATTTTGTCATGTGCAAGAGGTTCTGAACAGCTTAAAGAAAGATACTTAAAACTCTTTTTCTCTTTAGAAAGTGGTGATAACTAAATAAATTATGTAAGTGTGAGGTTGAAGTTACTGAACTCAACAGCAGTGCCTCCAATAGCTTCTGTAACACAAGTTTCAGACATAGATTTTGCTTCATTCATTAGGAGCATAGCGGGAGAGCATGTGTAAGCTGCAGGAAGGCTATCCCCTTAAGTAGGGATATCAAAACCCCCTTTTTTTACCCCTTAGAACTTTCTAGAGATCAAAGCACTCTGCAGAAGCTGTCAGATTGGGATAGACTTCTGAGTCTAAATATAATTTGACATTTACTTAATTTCCTGTCTTCTCACCTGCGCAATGTTTCTGACGCAGGGCCATAAAGGTGCCACCCAAGTACATGGTTTCAGACAGATTTTCTGCTCAATCACTTTGTACCACAATCGTTTCCCTCTATATTTCATGGGATATGAGACCAAACCTAGACCCAGGCTTACAAAGACAATTGTTTAAGATGGTGCCTATTGTAATTCAATCGTTACACTAGGATTAATTCTACTTCATTTCAGCAGAATTACAAGGCAGGACACTAACAGATTATTTATTTTTGCTTTCTTGAAAGGACATATTTAGACATGCAGATCTTTTAGACAAAGGATAGGATGTGGTTTGAAGACAAGATCTCTCTACATAATGGCATATCATAAAAGCTATCCCCTTTTTTTGGTAGCTACGACTTATTTTTCCTCACTGCCTCACCAGCTGTTATTCTCTGTATGTGAAATACATCCAAATCACTTCAATTATACTAAAAAAAACCAAAACCACCCAACAAATCAACAATAGAGCATTTCAAACATATGGCAACCTGATATCCAGAACAGCAGTCACTTCAGTTATTCAGCTGACCAAGTCAAACACCACATTGTCAGAATTTGATTAGCAGCCATTGCAGAGACTGAGAAATGGAGTGGTAAATCTCAGCTAAGAGATGATGGCAGGACTGTAGCTTGTGATGTTGCCTATCCTTCCCCTCCATGTCCTTCACAGCCTCTAGTGGCATAAGAAAAAGACATCTTCCAAAAATACATTTCTGTATATTCAGAATAATTTGAAAATTACCCATACACTGACTTTGAATGCACAAAGTTCTTAGAAAAGGATATAAAGTTTTCATGTACAATTTAATTATCCACATTTTCACATAATTGCAAACTATTTCAGAAAGATAAAGATGACAACCACCCCATGTCCACAATGATATGGTCTCTTTGCAGTATCAGGGCCTGATAAAAGTTTCGTCAGTCATTCAATACTGAATAAAAAACCTTTAAATGATGTTAAATAAAATATAAGATTATTAAATGACTGCCATTCACTAGAGCTGAGGCCTACAGAGTATTTCACCTAGTGTGAAACATGGGGAGATTGCAACAGGAGTTGTAACATTACTTGGATTACTGTGGGAAACCACTCTTGTGCTTTAAGCTCATAGAAAATCTTTGCAAAAATAACATAAAAAGAGCTGGCTAAAATGTGTAATATCTTGTTCCACATAAATAAAAGCAATGATAAAAATTTTTGTTTTGATTGTGTACGATAACAGCTCTCCACTGTTAACATGTATCTTTATAAAGGACTTATTATTACCTAACTCCTATTGCTCAGCTGTCTCTATGGTACACAGAACATATACTAACAAATTAATCTCCATAACGATGTGTTTCTTCCATTTGTCAATATCTTGGTGCGAGAAAATCAAGGTTTCAGAGAGGCAAGCTTCAGAAGCTGATGTCCAAGAACACTGAATCAATAACTTGCCTCCAATAACACTTAACCAATATCTTGCCTCCAATCAGAGGCAATAATTGAGCAATATTCATTATTGAAAAGCCTTCCTCCAGGCAATCAACATTAAACAGCAATTTAGGTTCTAAAAATGTAATCACCTTCCAAACTTGGGCAAGCACCAGCTGAACAGTACGCTTGTTTTTACTGAAAGACTCTGCATGCATTGCAGCTCTCGAAAACAGGTTCAAAATGTAGCATATACGCCACTGAAGGTCTCTGGCAAATGGGCTCTGGAGAACTTGTGGGCTGGGGTAATACAGTTGTGATGTTACTACTCCACAGAGTCTACTCTGTCCCCACTCTGAAGAGAGACCAC
>VZTO01017421.1:12592-41429 GCA_013400615.1 Syrrhaptes paradoxus
TCTCCTGCCTGATTCTGGGCTCTGGAGGAGAATGCTCCACAGAGATCACTCAGTGGGGTGCTCAGCATGTTTTTCGGGGTGTGGAAAGGGGGCTCAGTGTACTGGGCTCTCTCTGTGAACCTGGGCAACATGCCCACTGCACTTATGGAGGGAGAGTTTTGGAGAGGTGCTGCTACAGGGAACAGTACGGCTTCATGGTAAGTTTGTCAGCGCTTTCCCTGTAGTTCTCCAGTAAAAGGACGAGATGTTGTGAATTTCATACATAAAAGGAAAAGTATCACATTTTCCCCAAATTCTTCAGGAAATTACTCTCATATACAACCCCAGAATTTGGCTGCGTTACAGAGACAGTGTCATTTGCATGCCATTACCAGGCTGTAAAAGTCTCGTGGTGACTGCCTACTATACATTTGCAATCTTTAGGGATCCTATGAGGGTCAGCCCTGAGGTCAGGTTTGTTTAGTCTGTTCCCTAACGGTGTAAAGTGGACTTGAATGTGTACTCTGCTCAAATAATACACAATCTGATTGATACTTAAACATCAGTAAGTGTTGTATATATGTTGCAGTTTCTAATGTTCCAGGCAGAGGAGAACCATGTATTTGCTAACAAATTGTTTCTACAAATAACCTGATGTGGCTTTGAAAAGTGAGTCAAAATAGGGAATGAAATATACCCTCGAAGTTATGATAAGAAAAGTATTTCTTTCCTTGACAAAACTTTTTTTTTTTTTTTAGGTGGGGGGAATTCCCTCTGAACCCTCCCTGTATTTGGAATTCTTCCTCCTGTTTACTTTTAATTCACTCACCATCCATTCAGTGATTACCTTGCCGTTCAAAAGCCAAGTTCCTTATGTTGCATTGTTCAAAGATGGCTTAATTAAAAATAGATCATGTCTTCAGTGTTGTGTTTAAGAAGCATTGTGCTGATTGGCTTCATAGAGGCCTGGATGATATTTCAGCCCTGTACAGAACTTTCAAAAGGAATAATAAAAAGAAAGGGAGGGGGAAAAAAAAGAATGTGAAGTCTTTTTCATCCTTAATATGTCATGACTTAGAAGGCAAGAATTATTACTGAACACAGGCTTAGGAGAATAAAGAGAGAGTAGAGAAAAGCAGATACATGAGTGACTTTGCTCCATCTCTTTTTAAAATACTGTAGAAGTATAATCTGTTGTGTGAAGACTAGCCTCACCATGTTTTTCTAGTGCTTCTCTTTCAACAAAACTTCCATGACAAAAATACAGATAAAAAGTAATATAAAATTACGCAACTCAGCACAAAAGTGGTTGAGGCAAAATGTTCTTATTGCCATTTTTATGGCTCCACCATAAAGTTATAACCAATTAGTTATTAAGTTTTCACCTTTTTAGTTCTGTGTCATGCATATTGGCTCAGAGAGGTATTCCTTCTCTTTCATCCTTTGCTCATCTCTGGATCAATAATATGTCTGTGATGCACTTTTACATTTGATTCATTCTTTCTTGCATTAAGAAGTTTAATTGTTTTGCTTTACTTAGTAAAGAAATTGTTACTAGAGAACAAATACAAGAGCATGACTCTTCAGAAGTAAGTTGTAGTTCTGGGTTAAACCTGGCTGCTGTTGGGTGGGAATGCAAGGGAAAAGAAGAAAGTGCAGAATATTTTTCCTTCCATTCTAGTAGCTCTCAAGGACTCCAGACTTTTCTACTTACTGTGATACAGAAGCCCACAGTTACTAGCTCACGAACAGTTTGTCAGCTCAGAGGCAGAGTCAGCATTCACCAACACCTCTGGCTTTCTTTTTTCTTTTTTTTTTTAGCAGCAGAAACACAAAATTATCTGTGCTGTAGTCCAGCAGAGCTGCCTGCTGTGCTATTCACAGGTGCACCAGAAGATGTGATGCTTCCTCTGCTGTGAGCAGTATGAGTAGCACTGCCTGACAGAGGCAGCTAAGTGCCTTCCCTTATCGTGCAAAAAGGAACCCGATGCTTTGCTCTTAATCAACTGCTTCTGGCCGGACCCAGCTGGCCAGGGTTCACCCTGCAAGGGATAAAAACCCTCAGGAAGAACAACCCTGTTTCTGAAAGAAGGTTTCAGGTACTGCCTTGTTGTCGAGGTTTGTGCCTCTGACCCAGGCTCACGTTGGTGCTGATGGACAAAGTGAACACTTCCCGAGATTGGTGCTCTGTGGCGTGACTGTTCTCGATAATCAAGCTGCTTTCTGTGAAGGTAGCTCAGGTGTCTCTGGACTGTGCGTTGTCCCGCAGTATAGACACATTCCCTGGGAGAGGCTCTGATGGATCACAAGGTGAGCAAAAGGAGGTCTAGGCCTGCTTTGAGAAAATCTAAGAAAGCATAACAGTTTTCTTGTCCCCCTGCACTCACTTGTTGTCCTCTCCACCACCTAAAATTTTTGTCATCCAGGCAGGCAGAGCCCCCTTTATCAACCCTAGCTAGGTTTAGCTCTGGTTAGCACAGTCTCTGCTTGGGACTCTTGGTGTCTTTTTGCCTTTCTGTCTGTTTCTGGACACAGCCCTTTGTAGCTTTTATTCCTCCTAGGATCTGTTTCAGGAGAAGAAGGTTGGATTTGACTCTGAGCTGGCAAATTCTGGCTTTTCAGTGACTTTGAAAGCATTCCTGCAGAGAGAGATGACATAGGGAGTCTGCTTGCCAAAATGTAATCATGCAGAAAATGCAAACTTGAGATCACCATATAGATTATTTTATAACGTGGTCACATGAGAGCAGAGGGCATATAAACCAGAAACTGAACAGTCAGTGCAACAAACTCGAGATTGTTGCAATTTGATTCACGTAAGGGAATTGTGTTAGCCCTTTGGCTGTGGTCTTGATGTTCTATTTGGAAATGTATGATGTCATTGTACCAAGCAAATCACAGCAAAGGGCTGCTTGTATTTATGTTGGCTAAAGGTTTAACCAAGTGTACATGGCAGGCTTAATTTATTGCTACTTTAACTTTGTTTAGTCACTGAAGGGCTTTATTTATGCTGGTATATTCAAATACTGGCTAACAGTGACCACACAGCTAAAGAAATGGCAAGAGTCATTATCACTAAATCACTTTGTTGCTGAGTTCCCTTAATTAAGCAGGAAAAAAAAAATTGAATTCCTGGACATACAACAGAGAACAGGGTGGTAAAAGAGAGTGATTAATTGAGATATCAGTTGCTTTCCTTAGAAAACTAGATTCCTGTAGCCTATTATGGCAAAGGAAGAATGAAAATAAAACTCAAGCATCATCTAAACTGCTGAATTAATTGAAAGCATATTAAAAAGTTTTATAGATTCTCTATAAAGTAAAATAAATAGCAAGAAAGTTATCTTCTTTATGCAAACATTTTTCATTACAGTACGTGTCGGTCCCTTAGTGAGAGCTCATTAAGTTTTTAAAAATTACCTTTAATGGGCTACTCATTATCATCACCATCAAATGCTTCACTTGTCCGACATTCTAGCATTTAGTGCAGATTAAAGCCAAAATTGCCCTCTAGATACAGGGCATATTCAACTACATAGGAAAAAAAAATCATTCAGTAAAGTCACGGCTTATAAACAGTGAAAATTAGCAATGTTGAAAGCAGCCTTTTTTTAAAGCTCAAAAATGTGTCTCAATGTGGTAGCTGTGGTTTTGAGCAATAAAAAAAAAGATGAAAAGGTTCCTCATTTTAAAGTCCCTCATTGAAAAGATATTTGGTTAAATATAATTGTGAAACAGGCACTCTGAATCCTGGTCTCCAGGGCCTGAGCATATCCTTGTTTGGCTGTTGTTTAGCTAAGAGACTTGGACAAGTCGCTTCTTCCTTTGCCTAAACTAAAACTTGTGGGTAATGAGATCTCCTCTGTCAAGGACTGCAAACCTCTGCATGAAAGCTGCTTTCGGAGATAACTGTTTCATTGTTACTCATCCTGCAAGAACTCTGCACGATCTAAAAACCACTCTAAGCAGGAGCGGAAACAGCACCAGATCCAAATTTTTTAGCTTGTTTAAATTGGCTGAAGCTTCTCAGTTTCGGTGGAAGTACACTCATTTACACCAGCAGGGAAATTGGCATCCTTTCTGTTTTTTTTCTAAGGGTGGTGTTTGGGGAGAGGAAACTCAAAAATGTTGATTAAGAATTACAGACATCCTGGCATGTTTTGATTTATTGGGAACTGCAGTGCTCAAATGTGCTGCTGTGCTGAATAGCAAGGTTCATCAAGGTTGCTTTAGCAAAGCAACCCCAAAAGCATTTGCATGAAGGCAACTTTACTTACTCCTCTGAGGTGAAAACCAATATACAAACAGGGGTCAGTCTTCAGCTGGATGAACTCTACTAACTCTGAGAGAGCTGGTTGATTTGTGTCAGCAATGGTTTTGGATGTCACCTTGACTTTCCTTTCACCGGGTTATCTGAACAGAACAGCAGTTTGCCTGCATCACTGATATTCAAAGCTGCTCTTGGACTGGGGTACCAAGAAGGCTGAGAAAGTGACACCACCTTTATTCAGATGAGACAAGGTTCCTTGGATTAAGCATGCTATATTCTTCCTGGTTGTGGGGAGATACCCCAAGAGTGCTTCCTCTGCCAGTAAAAAGATTCTGGAACTGTTAAAATCCTCCACCTCTGCACATTTTCATCTATTTCCTCCAAGAATCTTAGTTTGTTTTTCGAAGCTATTGAACTGCAAATTATGGTGCTGCAATACTCAGCCAGGCTCCTGAGTTTAACTGGGATAAATTCTTCCTGGTAATGGGGTTTGGTTAGATCCTGTATCAAGAGTATCCTTTGTTTAAAATAAAGTTGGCACTGTAAGTTTGATGCAAAAACTATCTGAAGATGGGTGAAAAGCTGCAGACACCCTGGTGCAAAATAAAATAAGTTTCAGAACATCTCAAATGACAGAACTGGAGTGTTCCCCAGATATTCCTGAGATGGTGTGGTAAGGTTAATAAGACCATTTAAAGTTTGCCCAAAGAATGTGACATATTATTACTATTTCTCACATATTTAAGCCTGTAAATTGTAGTGCTGCATATACATTGGTAGGTCCTCATGGCATCCAGATTCAGATGCTCTCTTAAAAAAAACCAAACACAAATGAAAGCTGTTCAATCAGGTTTACTGATATGGTGCCTTCATCTCTAGAGAGAGCTGGTTTACAGGGAAGCTGAAGGATAACCTAGATCTGCTCTATGTGTACCTCTGTGGTGGCTACCAAAGGTGAGGCAAATACATTTCTTTGGGCTAAAAAAAGAAAAAATCATCTCTGTTTATTTGGTATGCAAGTCTGCTGAATTAATATGCTGCTATGAGTGTGAGAATGCCTGTTTGTGGTCCTGGTGGAGAACCTAAGGCTCCAGACTTGAATTAAAAAAANTGTTTCCCTTGCAAGAAGCACCTCCTTTTTTCCTCCCTCAGCCAAGATGGTATAGACCTTCCTGTAACTAGTAGCTTTTTATAGCTTTCGATACATGCTATTTTGATGTTGACATTAGTCTCAATAAATAATTCCTATAGTTCTGTAGACTTTTTGAACAGCAAGTGGTATAGTTCACGTCCTAGCTGTGACTTTAGGATTGTAGTCAGTAAGGGTTTCCCACTGAACTGCCAGTTGTACAAGCCAGCATGTCTTGGTGGGAAGCTCCTGAAGGAATACAGCCAGGATTCATGGTGAAGGTGCCTGATTTCCCATACTGGGAAAGTGCAGGAAACTATTGAAACAGCTGAGATGCGTTCCATCCGCTCAGACTTAGGGCTTCTAGGCTCCAGTACAATGACTCCATCCAAATCAAGAAGCACCTACTGGAAAGCATATATCCTTTTAGAAAGACTATAAAACCCATTTCTCTGACTATTTTCAGGGCTTTTGTTGTTTTCTTGTACGTTTCTGACCTTATTTAGGTCCTCCACATGCTGACCTGGGTAAAAAAAAAAAGTTGTAGGTTGCAGGTGTAGTTTCTTGGGAAGGTACATCTACTTGAGACATTTATTTACCATTTCCTGCAATCCACTTCCTGAGTGAATTGACTCAAGTCACTTTGCTTAGGAAATTTCTCTCTATCACACTCTGTTAAGCTTCAGTGATGGTGTAGGAAACCAGGGCTGCCATTTTTAAGCCTGAGTTTTAGGCCTGAGGTTATATATTGTGATTTCTCTTGCCTGACTTTGTGAAGAATAGCAGTGTTGTATCTCTCAGGAATGGTGAGATGATAAATACACGGATGATTTTGAGATGTTTAGGCTGAGATTCATTTCACTTAGTGTGGACATTTCCAGTGTCTACAGCAGCACTTGTCACCTGTGGCCCTGCAGGGTGATACATGCCTTTGGAGAGTGATTCAAATGACCTATTTTGAGTATCTACTTGGACTAAATCTAGGTCATTATTCCAATGACTCTACTGAGCAGATTTCCTAATAGGCTTAGCTCAGATGGAAACAGACTTTCAGTGAGAAGGAATACACTGAAAGGAATACAGGGAAAGGAAAACACTGCTTGCAATTGCAGCCAGTGGCTTGAAATTTTTCTTCTCTATCAGCCCATTCCCATCTATACTCTTCCATTCTTCCCTCCTTCCCAGTAATATAAGTTGTGTCTTCCCCATCTGTAGCATCCTTATCCATCCCTGGTACTCACAGACAAAAGTGAGAGTTGTGATGTGAAATTATCTTGTGAAATGGGAAGCACAAGAAATTAAACTCTCCACTGTCCAAATGCTTTATAAACCCCACCTGTGCCCCCAGGGATGACTTCTGATTCCCTGAACAAGAGGAGAAAGACATGATCAAACCAATGATTAGCTAAAGCAATCACCAGCTACTAGCACTAGCTAAAAATTCACATAACTAAAATATGCAGGAATTACCCAGGAAAATAAAGTCTGTATTGTGTTGCTTTAGAGTGTTTTAGGACAGGGTCCCCATTAACTAAGGACTTGCTTCTTCAATGTGCTGGGTGGAGGTGGATAGGAAAGGTAAAACTATTTCTTGTTTCATTAGGCAAATCCCTCATGAAAGCTGAGAGATATGGAGGAGGAAGAGAGAGGCACATGGGTTAACAAGAAGGTTCAGGCTTTCTAAGACCAAAGAGCCTTGTATGGCAGCACTTCTGTTGCGTTAAGGAAAACGTAGGGTCTCTGCTCTGAACACCTCCTCCACCTTGAACTAAAAATTCACCTCAGAGAATAAAAATGTTTCTGGCTAAGACTTCATTGAAAGTATCACACTTTGAAAAATTTGGATGTCAGTAAGCAGAAGCTTCCCAATGAAAAGCAAAAGAAGCCCCCAAATCATCTGTTGCAGACAATTCAGGACCTGCTGCCCTGCTGTGCACTATCAAGTCCCTGGGGCATCAGGAGCCATGGATGCCTTGTGACATCAAGCTCTGAAACTGAGCAACGAGATATAACTATGCTTGGCACTTGATAATCCCCTTAAATCAGATGTTGGTGGCTCAGGTGTTTACAGTTCTGGGCTTTGGGGTGCTTTACAGCTTGAGAGGAAACTCTCATGGCCAAATAGGATACAAGGCAATCAAAATACACAGAAGCAAAATCACTTGATTATTATGATAGTATGGGATTTTATAGGGAATACAAATAGAGCTGGGAGACTCAAGCCTTTCTCTGCCTCCCTCTGTGACTGTTCATTTTTTTCACTGAACAGTCACAAAACAGAAAATTAATTACAGAAGTTGTTTGGAAGTGGTGGGGCTTTGTCCATTGGTACGTTGTTCTCTTATAAGTAGGGAAAAATGAAATTTCCACATAAAGTTTTTTCATGCTTCTATATGAAGACCAAAAATGATATTTTTGATCCAAATGGAAACATTTTTGATGTCTTTGAACCAAATCAAAAATCTGTTTGTAGTCAGTCTGATTTTTATTCAATGTCTGCCTGAGCATCTGTAATGCCTGGATGCAGCTGAAAACTGTGCTCTTTCATGGGCTAGGCTTCATGATGAGTCGGTGTCTCCTGCTAAATCGGCACAGTGCCTTGTGGGAACAATACATCGGTGGCTTATGGTAAACAGCAGGGAAGACAGTCCTTTGTAATGGATTGCTGAAATCCTGACCAGGAATGGCACTTACTGGACCACCTTGCAGTTTGTACCTTATTGCTACCAGAGGTTTGTCTGACAAAGGTCTGGTGATACCCCCTGAGTTCTCTCACCTCTCTTTTGCACCCACTGTGTCTCCCATGTGTGGCAGCTGGGTGACCCAGCATTGGTGTGTGAGGGAAGAAGTGGTGGCAGAGAGCGCTACTGTTTATTGCTATCCTCTATTATTCTAGCTGCAACTGCAGATAACATCAACAAGGGCAGCAAAGAGAGCTCTGAAGCATTCTCCAGCCATCGTTTCCTTACAGCCCACTACTTATTTGGTAATATATAGGCCAGCTGGATAATTTTTGAAAAGCAGACAAACATGTAATTTTTATCATGCTAGTACATTCTCTTGCTGCTGTATCGTTGCTGCACTTGGAAATGAAGACAGTGTAATTACCTGACAATTATCTTGTCAGCTTGTAGCAGAATGCGAAATTCGGATTGAGGTAGGGAATGAGGGTGCATTTAAACGCTGGGCTCTTGTGATATGATGTTTATTTATTTCCCATGCTAATTTTGGAGCTGAGTAATGAGGTACACATGTGTGGTTAGACTAAACGGCCCAGAGTGCCTGTCCAGAACACAGGAGACTAGCTGGCCTTGTACCTAGGCACACCGCCAGAGTGGGACAGACTTCCTGCACTCCGTTACCAGGTGTTTCCCTGGTGCCCAGGGGTGGAGTTGCCACCTCAAGTATTTTCAGGTATTTTAACAGCCATGAGAGGCAGGACTGGGAGAATGTTTTGGCCCGGTGGAGGAAGAGGCAGTTTCTTTTCCATAGGGCCACTGGTGCAGCATGCCTCTAAGTGTATGGTCAAACTGTCCAGCCTTTTTCTCTTTTAATCCTGGTTACATTTTAACACAAACTAGTGTTACTAGTAGTACACTAAGAATAGTTCCTATTCTCCAGCTCTTCATTTTTGGCTCTTTCACTTGCCTGTGTAAATGCCTGCTGGAGGCTCCCTTAAACGGGGAGATGCCAGCTGAGATAAATTTTGATTACCTGCCATTGTAGAGAGCCATGTTAAACTGAGAGGTACGTATCTGGAAAGGAAACAGCGCTCACAGGGTTTAAATCTCACCAACATGAGGCATCATTCGTCTTCGATTCAGAATATGCTTTTGGGCAAACCTTTGGCTGGTGCTGTTGTGTGGGGCAGATATTCTTTTCCCCTCTGTCGGGAAATACTCAGCCCTTTCCTGATAGAGAGGGCTCTGGGTGACAGTTTGAAGTTCACACTGAAACAGTACTTTTGCAACCAGCATTGCTACAAATTCCAGCTGTTCTACATGGGTAAGACATAGCCACGGAGCAGGTTATTTCTCACTCTGATCAGTTCACAGCTTTTTCCCTCCTGACTTGCATAGTTTGAGAGACATCTCAGCAAGTATACCAGTCAACACAGAGAGGAACATGAGAAGTGACTTTCAGCTGACAGACTCTGATGGGCCCTGATCTGGTATCAATACACTTGAAGAGTTTTCAAAACAAATGCTGTTTCTGTCAATGCAACTCTGTTAACACTTTGGCATTTCAAGGCCTAAGCCTCCTGCCTTTAGTAGGTAGTGTGGGATTTTAGAGATTAGAAAGCATCATATTATGGGTTGCTAAGTGGTTTGCATTTCAAAGTCAGCTGCAAGTTAAGATGTATCTTGGCAGAAACATGCAGTAAATGGGCCAGGCTCCCAAATACAGTCTAGTCTGCCTGTTGCAAAGGAGTTATCGTTCTGGTATAAGCAGTTGCATTGCACTGTTTTAGGCTTTGCGTGGCAAGGCTGGTATAAGAGTAGTCCAGCAGGTACTGAGATTGTCAAGCACACCTAAGTCTTTGGTTTTTTTCATGCAGTGTGGTGAATATTGCACTGAACCAATATTTTTTTGCACTGTTGCTTAGAGCTAAAGTGTTCTTCAGCATTGTGCATGTTCTTGAGGCCTTACAGCTTGACCTTTTGTATCGCTGTGGATACTGTGAACATTCGCAAGGTTTTCTGAATAATTACTAAGAAAAGAGACAGTGAAGGATGTTAAGTGCAATTTTCACTGACTAAAAAAGAAGTCGCTTAGTTGTGCCTTGAGAACAGGAATGGTGTGTTGACCTTCATCCAATTCATGCCAGGGCAGGAAGACTGGGGTTCAAAAGGAGTGGAAGAAACCCAGTGAAAAAGCAGAAAGCAGCAGCAAACTGATGTGCACACAACCCGAACCTCCTGCACTGCCCACTGCCTCACCAAAGGGGTTGGGATGGACTGTGTGTAACCTCTGGTGAAAGCAAAGGCAACTTAAACTGGGAAAGGTGTTTACTTAAGTGTTTATTTCCTTGCTTTCTTCTTTCTCATTACCCAAAGCAATTTTTAGAAGTTTGTGTCAATTTCCAATAACTTAAGTAAAAATTCCCCCATTGGAGGCTGTCTTGCTAGCAACAGTAATTGTGCCTAGGACAGTATAGTTCGTGGAAAATGCAGGCCTGGTATGGCCTGGGGTTGGAATAATTTGAGTGACTCTGAGGCTCAGCAAGGAGCCTTGATTCTGGTATTGGGAATTTGGGGTGTAGGTGGTTCACCTGTTACGTGTTGGAGGGGGAGCAGGCATGAACAATGTGTAAGCAAATGGGAAAAAGAGTTTGAAGCTACCTGAGCAAGGTCCTGAGGATTGGGAAGATGAACGGGAAGAGATGCAGGTCAACCTTATCACAGTCTGAATACAGGTACTCTTCACAAACTTCAACCCTCATCCTGGTGGACTAGACTATAGGGAGTAATATAACAACAATCTGAATGCATGCTTGTTACAAACTTCACTCCTTGTTCCTGCCACAAATGTAACTGTCACAACAGTTTGAATATATATGCATTACAAATGCCACCCCTTACCCCTGTGGACTGCACCATTGGGGTTAATATCATAATAATCCAAGCACTTACTACAAATTTTATACTTTGTTCCCACAAAACACAAATCCAAGAATAGAACATAATTTTTGATTTAGTCATTATACTGTGCAATACACAGCAGATTATGAAGATGGTACAAGCGAAGATTAACACCACTGTTGGAGGTACCAATAGGCTCATGAGTCAAATAGCTGTAGGGCTTTGTGCACATCTAAAATAGGTGGTGAGAATGTTCTCTTGATGCAACATGGGCATTTCCCAACCTGGGGAGTAAAATGGTGCAGCAAATGGCTCAACTGCTCTGGACCTTGCTCCACATCCTGAACATTAACTGAACTTTCTGTTTCCCCTGCATTTGCAATTGCTTAGCTCACAGCTCTCATCTTTGAAGGGCTTTCTGTCTCACGCCATCCTATTCTGTCCCTCTTCTTTCAGGAACTGTCCCAATATGTAGGGTGTCAGCAAGGAGAATTTTCAGACCATGTTGATGCTATTTCACAGGTGAACCACACTACTGGCCTTCCAGTATTATCCTTGCTGCTAATCTCACACCTGTCTTCTGGCACTCTCCCTTCGCATGATGATACATATAGGTCACTGCTAGATCAATAGGGCTTCCCATCAGTTCATAGCAAAAGGAAATTGGTAACTATGAATAGCTCTGGGAGATTTCAGGCTGTGAGTTGGCTACAAGCTGCAGTCCCTCAAGGGTGTCCCTGCCCTGGTGTGAGTCACTCATGGGCCACAATCCCTCAGGGACACCCCTTGGTGCCTCCTTCCATGAACAAGTCTCCCCCTGCGCATCATCTCTGCCATCTCACCCTCCGTGCATCTCCTCTACCATCTCCCCATGTGTCTCTTCCCCTTGTGCCTGCTGCTCTTAAATATCTCTGTGATGGGGCACTGTGGGCTCTTTGAGGGCCTGGCATTTTGGGATGCCTTGGGCAGTTAGATCAGCTTTAGAGCCAGCTGGCACCTGCACAGGACAGTTCATGGCTGCCTACCACACTAGCACCACTGCAGCCCCCGGATGCCAAAGCCTGCCACGTGCACCCAGTATGGCACTTGTGAGATCATCAGATGCTCATGCATATACTAATTGAGCATTCATGCTTGAGTAAATTGGGTGCTCGTCTCAAGTGAACTGTGCGATCATGCATGAAGCGGTTTGGTTCTCATGCATGGATTCAGTGATCATGTGTGACCCAATTGTGCAGTCATGCATGAGCTAATGGGGCATCTTGAATCAACTGGATGCTCTTATGTGGGCTAATTGGGTGCTGAAGCATGAATTAATTGTGCCTCCATGCAGGGATTAATTGGATAATCAAGTATAAGTTAGCAGGATGCTCGTGCATGAACTAACAGGGCGTTCATGCACAAACTGCTTGGGCAGTCTGGCATAAATTAATTTGGCACTTGGATGTGAAATAATTGTGTGCCCACATTTGAATTCATTGTGCACTCAAGGATGAACTGATTGGACCCTCATTCATGAACTGATAGGCTGCTCAGGTGTGAACTATTTGTATGCCCCTGTATGAACTAATTGGGCACTCATGCACATATTTATTGGGTACTCATGCATGAATTTATTGAACATTCAAGCATGAACTAGTTGGGCAGACCTGTGTGACTTTATTGGGCACTCATGCAGGAATGCAGTAAACCCTGCAATTTATGTCCCGAGGGGTATCATAATACGCATGCATTCAGGTTGTTAGAATATTAACAGTCTGATCCATGGGGCTGAGGGTTTGTGAAAAGTATGTGTAGTCAGACTGATAAGGTTGACCCCAATAATCTAGTCCACAAGGGGAAGGGCTGGAGCTTGTAGCACATAAAAGTTGAGACAGTGATGACTATGATTACCTCTGCATTCTGGCTCCCTGGGAGCAGGGATAGAATTTTAGTAAGTGCATGTGCACTTTTTTAATGATATTAACCCTATACAGTCTGGCCTACCAGGACAAAGAGCAGAGTTTGTGATGGGTAAGGTGTTCTGACTGCGTAGACGTGGCACTTACAGGCATGGTTGAGTGGTGGACTTGGTAAACGGTTGGATGTGATGATCTTAAGGATCTTTTTCAACTTAAATGATTCTATGATTCTCTGATGTTCACTACCGTAATGTGGTTTGTGGGGCAAGGAACAAAATTTTAGAGAGCATGTGATCGTATTGCTACGATGTTAATCCCTACTGTCCGTTCAGCAGAGGGGAAGCATGAAGATTATTATTTCTGTATATAGGACTGTGAAGATGTTGAAAGTAGAGTTTGTAGTGTATTTCTGTTGAAACAGCTCTTAAATGTGTGTTTTGCGGAGGTAAGGGGTGGGAGGTATTGAGGTATTGAGATGAAACTGCAGGGTTTACCACCCTAATTAGCTCATGCCTGAGTGCAAATTTAGTCCATGTGTGGGATGGGTGCCTGGTTGGCTCATGCATGATCACCCTATTAGTTCATGCCTGATCACCCAATTACCTCACGCATGGGTGCCCAATTAGTTCACGTTTTATTGCTCAAATAGTTCACGCATGAGCACCCAATTAGTTCATGCTTGAGAGCACAATCAATTCACGCTTGAGAGCACAACTAATTCTGGATGAGCACCCGATTTACTCATGCATGAATGCTCAATTAACACATGCATGAGCACCTGGTGAGTTCACCCTCCAAGTGTGCCATTTCACACAAGTGCCACACTGGACACGCATGGCAGGGTTTGGCATCCAGGGGCTGCAGCGTTTCCAGAGTGGGAGGTGGCCATGAACAGCCATATGCAGGTGGCACCTGGTTCTGAAGTTGATATGGTGTCCCAAAATGCCAGGCCCTCAGAGGACCTCACAGTGCTCCAGTGCAGACAGCGTGGGGAGATGCTGGAGGAGAAGCGCGGACAGGAAGATGGCAGTGAAGACATGCATAGGAGAGGACGCTCCATGACCAAGGGATGCATGTCCGGATCACTGCAGCCTATAGACAACCCCAAGCAGGGAAGGGACAGTTTGTGTGACCATGCCATGGGTGACCTAAGCCATCACAGTGAAACTGGGAAGTCAGGGGGAGTGGAAGAGACCTAGTGAGATGCATGAAGCAGCAGCAGACAGAAGAACCTGTTGTCTATACCCCCAAACTCCCGCATTGTTCATTGGTTCTCTGAAACATTTGGGATGGACCAAGTGTAACCTGTGGTGCAAACAAGAGAAGCTGAGATTAGGAATGTGTGTTTGGCTTAAGTGGAGCCTAGGAAAAGGGGAGAAAAGGTGTTTTCTTAAGTGCTTAGTTGCTTATGCTTTCTTCTTTCTTGATACCCGAACCAGTGATTAGAAGTAATTGTCAATAACTGAAGTACAAGTTCCCCTAGTGGGGGCTGTTTTCCATGCTACAGGAATTGGTGGAGAATGCAGGCGCCAGCCAGGTCTGGCATGGCCTTGGGACTGCAATAATTTGAGTGACTTTAAGACTCAGGAAAGAATATTGATTCTGATATTGGGATTTTGGAGTGTTGTGGTGGGTCCATCACGTCTGGAGGGGGCAGGTGCAGACAGCGTGTAAGCAGGTGGGAAATGGCAAGTTCCAAACTACCGTAGCAAGGTCCTGAGATATGGGAAGGTGACTGGGAAGAGATGGGATGGGTTTTGCTTCAAGCCCCTGCCCCAGAGGCCTGCAGACAGGGCTGTATCTGCACAGGAATCAGAGAGCACCTTCTCTGTAGGCTCAGTGGGGCTGGGAAACTCCAGGATTGCTGCATGCTTCTGTGCTGTGGGGTGCGGAAGGGCTAATGGTGTGCTCCAGGTGGGTCTTCGGAGAGCCCCGGAGCACTTGGCAGATCTGTGGAGTCGAGCTGAGGGTGTCCATTTTAGAGTAAGCTCTTGCTAAAAGAGGTGTTTACAAGTGCTCAGTGCAAAAGGGAGGCCCTTGGTTAGAATGGGCAGCTTGTAGTGCTGCGCTGGTCAACACCTGCACGATACAGTGTGTATCCCTCCTGCCTGGTCCACAGGAGTGAGAGTGGAGTTTATAATTGGTGGTATATTAAGATCGTGATGATGTTGAAAATAGAGTTTATAATGGATTGATTTTTGAACGGTTCCTATGTGTTTTTCACAGAGGCGGAGGGTGGGATGCATTGGGCATAAATTGCAGGGTTTACTGCAGTCACATGTGAGCGCCCAGCTTGTTCGCGCATGAGTGCTTCATGACTTCATGCTCGGGTGCCCAACCAGTTCATGCTTGAGCGTGCAATTAGCTCCTGCTTGCGTGCCCAGTTAATACATGCATGGGTGCCCAGTTGATTCATGCATGAGAACCCAATTGCTTCACGCTTGCATGATCAATCCATTTACACATGAGTGCCCAATTGAGTTACGCTTGAGTGCTTAATTAATTTGATAAGAGTTCAGAAATCCGCCACTGCTAGGAACCCCGAAACTCAAGCCAGATGCAAATTAAAGCCACACCCCTTAAAGACCCTCTGGTCAAATTAATCTAGGCTGAAAAACAGTCCAATGGTTCAGACCATTTATTTTTTCAGAAATAAAAACCAGCTCTCATTCTACACCTGTGTATAATTAGTACAGCTTTAACTTGGATCCTTCTTTAGCACCCAGAAATCAGCTGTGTGGGACACTGGGTTTCCACTCAGAGTTCTAGCCAATCCAGTTTTTCTGTTGCTATATGGGGTTTTTGTTTTGTTTTGTGTGCTAATCATTAAAATGTAATTTCCCATCATATAGCTTCCTCAGCCAGGGTGAAACATCTATACCTAATGCCCATGAAAACAAAGATATTTTAAATGAAAGAGCAGTTAAACCAGCAGAAAAATTCAAGAATACAAGACAGTTCCCAGCCTGTTTCAGTAGAAAGCAGCAGTGCTATATTCTTACCTCCAATGCATGCTGTGAAAGATTGTGCATTAGCAATGCTGGGCATGACTTCAGAAAAGAAAATAATTTTTCTGATTGAAGACCTGGAGGAAGAAAATACCAAAATCTTTTGTATTATTACTTAGGCTGTGTTTTTCTTTTGCTTCTCATCTTTCATGGCTTTCATGATGATGGCAGTTCCATCATCTAATTTCCATTTCTTGGAGAAGGTCTCCAGTCTCCCAGCATTGCCTCCTCTCTGCTGGCCAGTATAGTTCCTCAGGTAATGTCAGAGCAGTGAAATTGCTTTTGGAGGTCAAAGTAGCAGCTGATAACAGTCCTCTCCCCTTGGCCAGCAGATGTTTACTTGGGGAGCCAGGAGGCACTCAAGAGTGTGTTTTTTCTGCTTTTAGATTCAACCTGTTGTTGCTTCTAAATTGACCTTTCTTATCTGTCTAGTGTGCTGGAAGTTTTAGCTAATGTCTACAAGTTGTAGCAGGACACAAAATAGCGAGTGTTTCACCAGCTCACACCACCTTTAGAATCTGTCCTTTCTTGGAAATGGACAAAACCTTGTTGTGTCATGTATGACCATGCTGTAGCTTGGTAAGCTGCAGCACTCTGAAAGCTGCCAGTCTGGGAGGGAAACCAAGAAGCTCTCTTTATAACTTGACTGGAAAATGAACAGGAGACCACAAGCTTGTCCATCTGCCACTTTTTTACTTGCTCTCCACTATGTAATACCTGATGCATGCAAAGAGTTATATATTTGGGCTGCTTAGTTCAGTGGCTTTGTTACTGATTTTTGAGGCATTCTTATTTGAAGTGGAAACCAGCCTCTCTTCCATCTGTGGTACCTGCTTTAGTAAAACAAAATCCAGGACGTGGCTCACTTATCACTGGTTTCAATATTGGGATTGTGTCAGGTTTGGGGTTTTTTTGCAACCACAGAGGAACTGTAATTTCTATGGTCGGTGAAGGGGGGGGGGAAGCAAAAACATTGGACATGTTTGGGCATCTCCTGATGGGATTTAATATTCTGGTTTNAAACTGTAATTTCTATGGTCGGTGCGGGGGGGGGGGGAAGCAAAAACATTGGACATGTTTGGGCATCTCCTGATGGGATTTAATATTCTGGTTTCTCCACCTCAAAATGAAAGAACAGTGAGGTTGACAGTCTGTTTGGGCGTGAAGATGCAGAGAGTAAATCTCCCTTGTGGCCTAAGTTCTGCTGTTCCTATTTAGCTTGAACAGTACTTTACTCTCTGGGTGGTGTTCCTGATTTAGAGCATACTTAGCAGGTGCAACCTGTCTGGAATGAGGCAACATAACAACAAGTTATGCAGGAGTAGAGTGGCTCCTGTGTGTTAAAAAGCAGGCCCAGAAACGGTTACTGCACACAATGAAGTAGGGGCATCTGCAGACTCTGCAGCTCTTTTGGAAAGTGTTTCTAGTATCACATCTATTTCATTTTAAGCTGGAAGCAAGGGGATATATTTGCGCACTCATGCTCCTTCCCATGTGGAAGGTCCTCAATGAAGTTGTCTGAGGTCTCTTTTGAAACATTTACTGACAACATGACCTAATTGTACCTCTGGTGATGCTAGCTTAGGGACAGTGTTGGATTTCATGCTCTGCAGCATTGAGCATGCTAGCAGCTCAGACAGGGAGGAAAAGCTCTTACTCTTCTTCGGGGACATGAGGACTCCGTGTACTGTTCATGCTGCATCTGGCAGCTAACCAAGAAGCTGCATTAGCACCATCTTCCCGTCAGACTGCCAGAGTTGCACTGCCCTCTTGGGCATTGAGTTAGTGCCAATGTAATCACACGGAAAGCAAAGATATTAACTAAGGATGAAGGACTCAAAAAGCCTTCCTTTCATCTTGGGCTGATATGCCTTTGCTGCCTACTATCAATGTGGCAATGTAGCAACTGGATGGGAAAAGGCTGTGCTGCCCACACACCGAACCATGACGTCTTAGGATAGAGTGTGGGAAGAAAGACCAAAGAGGGAAAAGTCTATTATAATTTCAGCTAGTAAAAATTTTATTGTACCTTTTACACATTCCAGGGGATGCAAGGCATTTTAAATTTGGCTGTGTAAACTGCTGCAGGCTGAAGACAAAGAGTGCGGCTTTGGTGTGATGGATTCACCTTTTCCATGAAGGATGAAGGAACAAAGTGATGTTAAATTTGGCTCCATAGTTCATTCTCTCCCCTTCTCCCTACCATCCAAGTTAAACAAGTATGGAGGATGTATAGGTCTTAGAAGTCTCTGCCTTTTGCTCTATCTCCTCTCCTTGCAGGGACTTAGGATGTAGATAAGCTGGCTTCTGAACATTAAAGAAAATGGAAAAAAATTGCAGCCTGTGGTCACAGAGAAGAGACTGAATTTCAGAGGGCTGAGAACTTTCCTCAGCTGAAAGCCGGCCTTTGAACCTTCCTGTAACAGGCACTGATTTTGCCTTCAGCAATTTTTCTTCTACCTGAGTCTTGCTAGTGTTTACGATGAGTAGTAAAGGAGCTGACAACCTGGTCTGTCAAACCCTCTTTTCTTTCTCATGCTCTTTGCTGTGAGTAGCAGTGAGAGACAACTGATGTGGGGCCTGAGGAATCAGAGCTCTCAGGCTCGGGGCACAGCCCCCTTCTAGGAGTGTAGCTGGCTAGGTTAGAGAGTTTAGGTGTCAGGGTCCAAGGTCAGCTCCTTCACTGATAAGAGCTGTTGTGGAGAAAGCTAGAAGTGATGGTTTGCCTCTCCTTTCATTTGGGAACTGTTTTTAAGCTGGGGCTTTACTGCTGGCCCCCACCTGTGCTCCATCACCGCCTGGCAGCAGCTGTATCTGCAATGGTCTCGTACTGCCACAGCTCTGACTGACCTGAACCTACTGGCTGGCCTTCTGGGCTTGATATCAGAGCTGCCCCATCACTGCACACTAGCTGGGTGATCACTGGACTGTGTCGGACTCTGATCACTGTCTCTCACCCTGATCCTGAGTTAGACCTGCTGATTTCCATCCCAGCTCCATGTTGGTGAGGTCAGTGCTTGCGCCTGCTCCATTACCGGCTTCCCATCCCTTGCAGAACAGCCAGTCCCCACTGCTCCCTGACAGTTACCAAAGGTGGGGGCCAGTGGTAAGGCCTCAGCTTAAAAACAGTTCCCAAGGAAAATAAGGGGCAGGTCCTTGCTTCTGGCTTTCTTCACAACAGCTCTCAGCAGTGACAGAGGTGACCTTGGACTCAGCCAGCTAGACTCTTTAGCATAGCCAGCTAAATCCTAGAAGAGGGATGTACTCTGGGCCCTGAGAAGAGTATCATACCTGTCTGAGCACCATTGCTCCTCCCTGTCTTCTCACAGCACGTTCTGGCTGGATGGCTCTGATCCACTTGCAAGGCTGCATGCTCGATAGTTCTGCTGCCTTGGTCTTTCACAGATGCATGTCCCTTGCTCCACGTCCAGCATTGTATACAGCTCTTCCTGTTACAGGAATTTTGTTATCCCAGAGCCCCTTTTGCTCTTGTTTCAGTCCTTATTGATAAGTTTTAACAACCAATATAACACACTTTTAACTGAAGTTAAAATAACCCAGAGTCGTCATGTGCTGCCAGAGAGATCCCACCGAATTCCAACCCCTCAAGCCTGTAAAATGCCCCCCAGCCTGTGCCCAACTTGGGTGTGAGGGCTGGGGAAATTTGGTGAACATGTTTCCCTGCTTAAGTGGAAAGTGCTGTCTCCTGAATCTCCTCAATGCATGAAGTATCATCTCTTGCAGGAGGCTTGCAGCTGAAGTTTATGTTCTGCTTCATTGCTGAATCTGTATGGAAGACAGCGTTTGTTTTGGTCACTGGTTTTGGGGGGTGGAGGGAAGAGACAGATAGCTACCAGCTTTTTGATGTAATCTGTGACTGGACAAGGTGCAGCAGTGTCTGGGTATGGGGAGTTCCTCTGACAAGTGAGGAGATCACCTCAGCCTGTTTTTCATTTGATGTTGCAAACCTGACACCATTCTCTTGAGACCTCTCATCAGCCCAGCAGAATAGTAACTGTCCTTATCTTTTAGAGGATACCCCATCAAATGTGGGTTATGCCTGTTGATAGATTTACTTGTTTCCAGTGTCAATGGCATCCCATTTCTTGATTTGTTGATGTATTTACCTGACAAAAAGCTCAAACTTTTGATGTTTTGTGGGGAAGACTGCAAGTCTGGGGGAGGGGGGAGTAGGAGGGGGGAGTAAGTCCAAACTGGAAATGAGAAAAGTAGATTTATTCTCACTTTTGTTGATGAGATATCTGTAGATTCGAAGAGGATGCTTCCATCTCTCTTCTTTTTCCCTTTTCACCACATCTCCCTGATGCTGCTCCTATTCTACATTGTGTTCTCAAGTGCCTCATTTTTCTTCATCGTAACAGTTGTTTTATGATATCCTAATGTACCTACTGATGGTCTGCAAGACAAGGAGATGACATTTTTTCTTCTGAGACTTTGTTATTTGCATTTTTAGGCATTCGGGACTGGGGGGAAATTGAATTTGTGAGCCCTGTAGTTAAAGCACATTTTGAAATGAATCTTAAAATGCGAAAGTATTGTTGAATTAGTACAATTTTTTGGGGGGGAGGAGGAGGAAAAGGGACTAATTTAGAAGGGGATCAGCCTGCAGAAAACATTAGTGATGAAACATGGAGTATTTGGAAGTGAAGGGATGAGGATGGGGACACGGTGGTAAGAATGAACGTGGGGAGTGTGTCTGCCAGGTAGACATAACTTTAAATGAATTAGTGACAGCAGGGGTAAATCAGTCTGCACTGAGCTCCACACAACCTCGTCTACAGCAGCACTCGAGCCGATGAGTATTGTAGCTGACTCCTGTACCCCTGCACTACAGATATACCCTGAGGTAAAGAGAATATAAAGAGGGTTGGAAGGCGAGGGATGGAGCGAGCAGCCAATCTGCAGAGGGCAGAGGAGCTGGGATCAAAAATGCTGCCAGTTCTTTGAAAGTCATGAAAAGCCAGAGCCTTAGTTTGCTCACACAGGCACAAATCCTCTGGGCTTCGAGGAGAAATGTGTCTGAGAGGCTCTCAAAGTACATGTGCAGAGCCAGCCTTGTTGTGCTAAAAAGCAAGTTCTGATTAACTGTGCACGTGGCAGGAATTTTGCATTGCCGCTAAAGCAATAAAAAGTCCTGAAAGGTTTCCATGACATTAATTTTAGTTCATTTGAGATAATCCATGTAGGGCTTAAATAATACATGAGATTTGTGCCATTGAAGATATGCAGTGTATCTCAGCCTTAGTGAAAAGAAATCTGCCTTGTTGACACCAACCAGCCAAACCAGGAGACAGGACAGAACTAGTTTTTCATCAGAGTATTGCTGCCTGTTTCTTCTCCTGGCTTTCATCTCTCTCTCCCTCTCTTTCCCGCCTCCCCTTTTTTTCGTTGATTGGTGTCACCTCACATGCTTAGGATGTCTGCCTGTCTGCTCAGAGTGTGAACACATTCTTCAGACTGCTGATCTGCTCGTTTCACACCAGTGTCAAAATGACTTATTAAATTCGGCACCTCCTGATACTCAGTGCCTGATGTGTTGCTATCCAAACATTAAATGACAATAAGCATATGCAGCCGCTGGGCCTAGCAAACTCATTTAGTTTGATAAAAATGTCATGGCAATATGCTTTAAATCACTGTCCTTTTCATCATTGTTAATTGCTAGCTGTAGACCTTTATCCTGTGCTTAGTGCAAGTGTTAGGATGCTGCTCCTTCTAGCCTGATTAAGCATTTTTCTAACTGTAGAAATCTTTTTTCAGTGGCAGTGTTATTTCATCAGGAGATGGATTTTGTTCTTAATTAGCCAACATGCCACCAGGGATACTTCAGAGTCATGGGTGTGAAAAAAGCCTCCAGAAGACCATTCTCTGGGATTAAAAAAAATAATATATCAATGACTTGGGAATAATTGGCAGCTTTGGTGACAGTAAGTTGGCTCTAGCAGTGACAATATGTTCTGGTGTAATATCAGTACCTGCTTCTGTCTGCTTTCCAGTTGGCTCACTTCAGACTCAACAAGAGCAGTTCTGTATATAACAATGTACAACATCCAGTGCTGGGGCCAGGAACCATCCCCCACCTTTTTTGCTGTCATTACTGAGCTGCATAGATTTCACAAGGCATTGTAGTCACAGGTTTTGCCTTATCTTCAGCAGAAATGCACCTTCTTAGGCCATATTTACCCATCAATAGAAAGTTTACAAAAAAGAAAGAAATCCTAATTCATTTAAAATCAATATCAAAAAAGCTCTGGCAAGTGGGATCCTGCTCCTACCTTAAGTAGCTGGGAAGAATCCCGATGTCATCTACACTGTTTTCCCCTGAGGCAGGATCAGCTCTGCTGGTGCTGCTCTGGAGAAAGTAGTGTCCTTGAAGGCCACTGCCAGTGGAGCCTCTGTCATTTCAGGCTGCAGTAATTGTTTCCAGGCTCTAGTTTCCTAACTGTTAGAAGGCTTCAGGTTCTCTACCCTTACACTCTTCCCCTGAATCTTCTCTGTGGCAAGCTAAGCATGTAACTTTTCGGCCTATTTGCCACAGAGAAGGAGGACAGATTAGCCCTTTCCTGTTGGCAACAACCTTGTTTGCACTGGCAGGCTATTATCCCATACCCCTCAGTCTGCTCTTCATACTTGCCTGTCCAGAGGTTTTTCTGCCTGTTTTCCTTAAAGCTTCTTTTTTTTTGTAGATGCTGAGCTCAAACCTGAATCTATCTGTTCATTTCTTGTTACTAGTCATATACTTAGTTTGGACTTTTGTTTTACTTTTTTCTTTAGGAGATAGATGTTTCTGTGGTCAGAAAGGTTTGACCTGAATCCCTGTCAGTATTTTGCATGCCTAAAGTGCCTAAAGCTGTCCTAATTTTCAGTGCATGAAAGGGTTTTCTGCCCAAAATAAGAGAAAAAGGTTTGTTTGTTTGTTTGTTTGTTTTAAAGACAAGTTCATTGACTCCTTTTCCTAGGGAATATAATACTATTTGTTGGTATACATACACTGTGAGATAACAGAATTTCAGAAATCTCTGTTTCACGTTCCTGGGATGACTTTCAAATAACCTGTTTCAAAGCTTGACCAGAATTAGTGTCTGAAAGAATGATTCAGCCTAGTGGAATGAAAAAGAAAATCTGTCTTGTGTAGAAATAATAATTTTATTAATGAAATATTTTTGTGTGATGTAATCAAGATTTAAAAAGGGAACAATTATATGTGTGTGGGGAAACCCATCCTGCTTAAGGTGTGAAAGTATGAGAGTCTGTAGATCATGTTGTGCTGCTACCTGAGACCATTGTAGCAATTATGGACTCAACCTAAATTCCTTGAAGAAATCAAACCCAAACAGTCTCATTTGGTAAATGTGTGCTTGATCTAAACCTTGCTGAAATCAATGGCAAGTCTTGGGATGTGATTCTAATTGTCAAGAGGAACTTGCAATTACTTAGCACATTTTCTAGAGAGAGAGAGATAGGATTTCATCAGTTAAAGACGTTCTTTTCCAAATGGAATGAAGTCTAACACATCCTTCGCACTGCAAGCCTGTCAAGTTGTAGGAGAGAGATATGTGATCAGGCATTCAGAGGTGCCTGTCTCGTAACAGCAGAGCAGAGGCTGCTGTACTGGTGTCAAATGAAACAAAGAGATGGTTGGACTTTGCAGGGGCTATCTTCACCAGATAAAAGGCCAGTGACCTTTTCACATCAAGCCAGGAGACAAGGGTCTGCTTAAGGTTGGTATGCAAAAGTGTTGGCAAGAGAGCTGGTTCATTAAGGCTGAGCTCCTTTCTCTCACCTTAGGGAAGTAATTTAAGATGCATCTATCACATTGCTGTATCCTCACAGGGATGGTGGATTGTTCTTTAAAAGCAGAAACGCAGGGAAAAGCATTCTGAAATGTTGAATTAATACGTTTCATTTGCAGAAAGTTAGAGTATTTTTCCTTTGAGCTTTTGCATTTTTTGAAAAAGTGTTTTAGTTTCACAATTAACTGCCCATAAGGAGTTATTCAGAAAAGGAATAGTTTCGGTGGACGATAAGATCTTGCAGTGAGCAGAAATACTGGAAGCTATATTTTGATCTTTGTTTTCCTTTAGTTAGCTGAAATCCAAAGAATTAAAAAGAAGTATTGTTATTTTCCTCCTCATCCTCAGTTCAGTCACAAGAGAAAAGACCTAATTTCCATAATTTCTAGTAGGAACCCAGTTTTTAATAAACTTATTTTTTTTGTGTGGTACCCCACCAGGCAGTGCTGGTTATAGGCCAATCTTGTAGACCCTTCCTGATATGTTAGAAGAGCTTGAATTGCTTTCTTATAAAGACAGTGCTTCTCATCAACCATTTAAAAATCTTTCCTTTAGCTATTTTTCTACAGGTAGTTTGTCCGTATTAACAGATATTTATCAATAAGTCTTTCCACTTGTGAGTGCTAGATTTGGTTTGTAACATGAATAAAGTATTGGGTCTTGTAATGCAAAATAACTTTGTTCCATTTTTTACTGGTCAGTGTCAGCCTTGATTACCCGACTAGGCTTGCATGGTGTGGGCGCAAGAGATGAGAATTTGCTAAGGGGTCGCATCTGTGTACCTGATACAGCAGTATTACTTACACCTGAAGTGTCAGGAAAGAACCACTCAGCATCAGTTTCTCTCATGCTCGAGAAACTGGGGATTGCTACTGAGATCAGCTTGGGAAGGTAACACTGTCCTAACACTCCAGCAAATGGTGGGAAAGAAAGGGAAAGGACAAAAGAAGAGGCTTCAAGCAACTGTTGACATCTATCTTGTGATGTGAATGGTATTTATTTTCCAGGCTCATGAAAAATCTTTTAAAAGCAAAGAACAAGCATAACAAAGGTCAGAAAGACAATGATAAAATCGGACTTTGTAGAAGATACAACAGTGTTTCTGATGATAAAGGAGAAGATTCTTGGTGCTGTATTCGTGTGTGTCATTCAAGTAGCATATTAATGCAAGCAATGCTTTATTTTCAGTATTTTACAGGTCAGCCAAGGAAGTAACTGAATATACTTGCTTGGAGAAATAATAGAAGGCCCAGAGAAGACAGCAAAGGTTGGTAGGATACTGGGATGTGGGTGCTTTTGGAAAGGCTACAGCAATAAGAGCACTTGAGTTAACCCAGTGCTGCCAGTTGACTAAAGGACTCTGCCTTGTTTATAGGGAAAACTTAAGATCATCTTGCGTTTGTTTCTTCACTGGTGTGCAATGGCAGGACAAAGTGTTGCAAGCCTTTTGTGATAACATAGAAATAACACAAGAGGCTGATCACTTTTAATTTCCTCTACTACTTCCACAGTTTTTGATTTAATTCTTCTCATTCATCAAACTGTTCGGATGTGATGTTTGAGTTGATGGAGGCGAGTAGTAAAGCGGAGTGAAAATATTTGTATCAAGAAAGACACTGAAAAGATGTGGAAATTGGGCCAAGTCAGGTTTCCATAGTTAGAGTAAGAATCATTCAAATAAACAAGCAGAAAATTGTTCTCATCTCCAGTGCCTGTGAGTGTGTTAAAGTCAAGTAGAACTGACAGAGCTACTCAGAATCTCTGTGTTTGAGTTAACAGTTCAGACAATAGATAGAAACTCTTCTGCATACACACACATATTCCTCACTTTAGCAGAACCCTTATCATAAAAATACCCCTAAATAACAGTTTGTTAATGATGTTGAAAATAACATGGCTATACCCATTTGCACGGAATATTGATTTAGCTCAAAACATGTCTGAATGAAAAGGATCTCGGGAAAGCACTCCCATCCAAGCACAGTGTGGCAAGAGTTGGTGGGCACCAGTAAGAACAATTTGCTGGTTTGTTTGTGACGAGTGGTGAAGAGTTAACTAAAATTGGGAAACTGTTAGTTTGTGGCACTGCTGCTGTGCACTGTATTGTGGTTAAAATCTGTTGTCACAGCTTTATCATCCGTGTAATCAGGTGTGATATTGGCTCTGTGTAGCCCCTCCTGCCTGCTTTCTCCCAGTTTACACTGGGAGGAAGCAGAGTAGTAAGAGAAAGATGGGAAACAGAAGCATTTACTTGGTCTGAAGTGCTGTTAAAAGGACATCTATAGGGCTCTTACTTCATACGGTTTCATTCTGTAAATGCCACTTGAACTAAAATATTCCCTTTCATCTTTCTGACAGAAATATGACACAGTAATTCTTTGTGAAAATGTAGATGATATGCTGCAGTAGTTACAGTGAGTTCAGATTAAGTGGCAAATGCCTACTCTTAAAAACTTAATTAAAGACACAATAGCTCTGGGAGGTCATTATTGTAATTACAGTGCTGCCTATATTGTTGTAGCCAAGTACATGGTTTTAGTATCATGTTATCTCTATATAGCATCCCTGTTTGGTGAGGCAGCTATTGCATACATTCCTTATACTACCATTCTCACAAGCCTTTTGCTAGTCTGATAAACTTGAAAATCTGATTCAGGGCTTAGTTTACCTTTACCAGCTTTATATGGGTACAATTCCACTAACTTAAGTGTGACCACTTCAGATTTTTTTACCTGCCTGTGCCAGAAGAAAATGAGGCCTTCTGGTTTTGGTTAAAATCTGTAAAAATTAAGGAAAGGGCTGAAACATGACATTTCTCTTAACGCTCTGTGTGTACGTAAAGAGATTAAAAATAAATAATTCTGGATTAATCAACAGATAATTTGAAGAGCAGATCCACAACTGAGGAAACCAGAAGATCTGTGTAAAATTCATTCTTGAAATTAAAGAGTGTTAATGTCTCAAAACAATCATTTTCAGCAGTGTATTTGAGGGATGTTCAACATACTTCTCTTTCCTAGAGGCAAGATTTTCGCCCATGGTAGTTTTTCAATGTCTTGTCCAGTCTTATATTAAAATCTTCAAGCAGTATGACTGTGAGAGAGAACTCTGCAGCTAATTAATCTCATGCCTGGAAGTATTTTAATCTGAGTATTTGGGAAGGGGATTATAGTACTAGTAAACAAAGCAAAGTTAAAGACCGTGTGAGTGCCAGTCCAAGTATAGTTAGGGCAAGATAGATTGTAGGGAGCTCTACCTGCCAACAGCAGGCCTGCGTGGACTGCTGAAACGATAGCTTTTGTTACCCATAGTTATGGGATGAAACCTAAGTGACCTTGGGCCACAGTGGAAAGGAGTTGGAATTCTTTCGTGGAGATGTCCTCTCTGAGAGGAAAGAAAAAAAGATGAAACTAGGTATCCAGCCTTTTAGTAGTCTTCTATAAATGCTGGTGTTTAAAGTAATTGTTTTTGGATCTCTGAGTATTCAAGCAGGACCTGCAAAATGGAACATGGTCAACAAGAGGGGTGGAGGTACCCCAGAAGACTCTGATGGCTTTGTTTTGGGAGCTGGGAGGCTGAACTTCAGATCACATCGTGTAAAGGAAGCTATTTGAACACCTCCAGTATGTGGCAGTATCCCATCTTCATGGTTATTGTTTAAGAATTGGTCACAACTCTTTCTTTCCTTGGCTTGTATTGCAAGTACACAACCACAAAACCAAAAGCTTTTTGCATTTTAATTTCCCTCATTTCACCTCTCTTAAAAATGTGGTTTGTTGTTGAGAATAAATGAGACATGGATTTTTTTTTTTTATCCATTTGTAGCCTGTGCAGGTTGTAGTCTTATTATTATAACTTCAGTGTGGATGTGGCTTCGATTTTTGTTAATCCTCCCTGAGGGTCACCCTAAATGCTGTATTGCAGCACACTGAGTCTAACCCCCACGTGCTCCACAGCCACAACCCTCTTTGACCAGTTCAGAGAAGAGTGGTGAAAGCTCCAGTCTGCTTGATGCTTGTTAACGCTGTTTCTCTCAGCTGTCCATGGCTGTGTACCTCCTCTTTCTCAGAGACTCTAATAACCAGTTCCCTGTCTCTGGGATTTCTAGCCTTTAAAGCTAAGTGGCTTGTTAGGAGTTTCCTAGTCATTGCCTATCCAAGCTGAAGACAGGACATTTTCCGTCTTTTTTGAAGACAGCTTCGTTAGTTCTCTGACCACTTCCCTATTCCTCCTCTTAATTAGTAACTATCCTCATAATATCATACCCACAAATTAATGTAATGATTCTGGATTGGAGCAATGTAGTGTGAGGATTATCAGCTTTCTGCTCTCTGCTGCGATATTTTCTGCTACAAAATACTGGCTTGGTTTATGTCCATGCAATAATGCCTTTCAGTTTCTGGACCATCTATTTCTTTTGCTCAGATGGTCTTCTTAATATTAGTCTTTCTTGGGTTTCTTCTCTCCACAGTGCAGGTCATTTTTAGATTATGTTCCCTGCAAAGTCTTTAGCCTTTGTTCAAGGAGTTACAAGATTTCTGACAAAAACCCACAGTGAGGAAGACATAAGCATTTACGTTTTCAAGAGATTTTGAATACGCTGGACTGTGTTCCCATATCGGAAACAACTCTTTCCGTAACAACTTTTTTCTGTGTTTCCTTATTTCAGGAGTAAATCTGTTTCTCAGAAAAAGTGGGGAGGTACTAAATTCTTGTGGAAGACAGGTTTAAGGTGTCCACCAAATGAGGGGTGCTACGAGAATTATACATTCATCTAATCTGCCCAGGTCAACCTGGTGCTGAGCTCTGTATACGTGAATTCATGAGTGACTTCTGGCTGTGGTGTCCATTCAGGGCATGTCCATTTTAATGAGACTGCCCTGTAATTAATTCAAGTTACGTGCCAGCACTGGTAGGAAAGCTGTCCCTGCATGCAGTGGTAGGTGTCAGAGAAAATTTGGATGCTGCTTTCTTGGATTTCTTTTCTTCCTCCTTCCTTATTTTTTTTTCCTGTATTCTGTGTGACGAGAAGGTGAAAAGAGAGGAACTCTGAGCTGCTGAGGTCTTTCTCAAACCTTGAGTTTATTATTACTCCTGGCAATTAGACTATTAATATTATTGTCTATACTAAAATTAGGTGATGTTCTTAGAAGT
>VZTO01017422.1:0-15024 GCA_013400615.1 Syrrhaptes paradoxus
CTCCTCACCTCCCCCCAGTAGCTATTTATTGTCTTACTAAATAAAATGCATGGGTGACCTAAGTTTAATAAATTTATACTTGTAGGCTAGACAGAGACGAGTAACCATACAAAGTCATTATAATAAATCCTTAAAATATATGAAAATAAATTCTAATTTTTGTCAATGCCTGAGGAGCCTGAATGAGTACCTCACATATTACTAAGCAGTCTCTGTGAATACTGTACTGTTGTTAACCGAGATTTGTTTTTTGTAAAATCTATGGAACTGAAAACATGTCATAATAAGCTATTCAGTTATTTTCTTGGAACTAATGCACAAATCTGATTCTTATTCCAAATATTTGTGTCTGTAGTATGTTGGGAAAGGGAATGCAGGCTTTTTTGATCATCCATACCTTTGTAGGATGTATATTTTCTTGCACGGTGAATGTTACAAGTGTGAACTGCTTTGAGACTGAAATCGGGAGTGGGGTTTACTGCTTCTATTTGTGGCTCCTTTGAGCAGCCGGTTGCCTAGGAGATCACTGGCAAAACCCCAGCAACTACTTGTACCACGTTAGCCTATAAAGTAAGCGCTGCAACAGATCTAGTGACAATCATTAGACACTTCCTGAGAAAACACCCTGGAGGTTTTAGAAGGATTTATGTTTCCACCACCTGTTTCATTGTCACATCTGCTCTTCAGCAAACAGAAAGGGAAATGTTTATGATCTCTTGATAAATATAGTATTTGTTTCTTTCCCTAATATAACCAATCAATGTCTATTAAAAAACATTTCTTCTGCCTCGTGTAATCCTTCTTTGTGTCAGAGATGATTAGCAGCCATCTAATAAGATTAGCTAACTTCTGTGATTAGTGAGCTCAAATTCTGTGCTTTTCCTTTTGCAGGTAAGTGAATGTGGCAGTGAGCAACCCTATCGACATTATTATCACTTTCTTTGGGTCTTATTTCTGAGGCCAATTTATGGAGAGAAAACAATAAAGGCAATAGGGGAATACTGACATGCAGTTGGATGCTATCGGAGTATATATTCTGAGGAAGATGGTAAGTGGGATGTTTTCCATCTTCATTCATATATCATGACAGCATTTTTACTTATTTGTTGCTGGCATCTAGCAGCAGCCTGTTGTGCTCTTGGAAACCAGCTTGATGTGGCATTGCTGAAAGGAGGATAAAGTGGGAGCTGCTTTGTTGGATTGGTGAATANCCACAGATTATCAATCTGGAAGGAGAGATACACAATCAGAAATGAATATTGTGTACCTGCTGAAAATGATGGGAGTTTTCAGCTGAGCATGTATCAAAAATATTCTTAGACTACTCAGAGGCTTTGTAATAAAATCTAACTTGAACAAGTTTAATTTTTATAAATTGGAAATCAGTCAGTCAGGTTTTACAAGTACTTAATTGTGCTCCAGGAGATGCAGAATGCAGGGGAGATTTGCAGTGGAATGGAAATATACCACTGTAAACTAATGTTTAAAGGAAAAATAAAAGAATGAGCTTGTTCCTCTCTGAGTTAAGGCAGATGGAGTTCCAAGTGAGTTCTGTATTATGTCACATTTTCAGAGAAGGCAAAAATATATTTTGCTTTCTACAGCAGCACCTATTCATAGTCTGAGGTGTGAATGCCTTTGAGTAGGTCTACTTACATCCTTATAAACAAGGGCTGTTACCAGGATGGTGTTTTAAATGTCATGCTTTACATTGAATAACTAGAAGAGTTAATATTGAGTGAATGCCTTTTAAAGACAATGTCCCCTTGAGTCCCTGCTTTGCTCACAGGTATTAAAAGGTGTTTCAAAATATTTTCCAAGAGACAAATTACCGCTCCTCCTTTAGGGATACAAATTCCTAGCTCCTCATTGCCTTTCACACTTGCAGAGGACCCAAAAGCCAGTCTACCCACTTACTGTCATGCTTTCTCTGCAGGCTAGTGGAAATGGCAAATGAGGAGTTTCCCTGGTATATTCAGAAGGTTAAAAGAAACTCCTGTAATGTCGATACACTAATGTCTGTCACAATATTGCTTAGCTATAACAGTACATACCTGTATTTCTATAAAGTGAGAGGAAGTTTATCCATTAAATGAGAATTTTGATGATGGGAAGAGTCAGTGAGATTTGCTGCGTGGAACTACTAGTTAATTCAGTGCATTTTTTTTTTTTTTTTCTGATTAAACAGTTCAATCTGGGAGAGAGCCAAACCCTTCCTACCCTTAGAGTATAAAACCCCATGAATTCTTGGGCTTTCTCTTTGTGAATGAATTTCATTGCTGCTTGTAACATCTTCTGTCATCTTTAACATATGGCAAAATAGCTGAAAACCTGTTTACAACTTTAGTTAAAGCTACTTACATAACCGTTTTCCTGAGTCTTTATGGGAGATAAAATACCAGAAAATCAAATATAATATACAATGGATTATAAAGGGAAAAAAAATATATGCACTAAGTGCCTGGATTCCATGTCCCTGAATGCCTTGCTGCAGTTCTCATGGGATAATAATTTATTCATAAACCATTTGTTTCATAGAATAATTTTTATGTTGTCTACATATCTATGCATATATGTGTGAATATATTCACACAGTGTAGTTTTTCTGTACAAATGTGGATTTAAAACTACCCTCTGGGATATACAAGAAATAATATTTACAGTTTCAAAATATTTAATCATATCACCTGCATCTGAAGAGGTGCTTTACATTACATGGTAGGTTATGGTATTCATTATTACTGTCTCACCTTGTTTGAAACTAGGATGATTCACAAAATGTTATAAAATGTCTAGGGTTTTGATTTTAGTATTACTTACACATACAAGTAATTTCTATTACAGTATTATGAGAACAGTAAAGATTTGGAGGCTGACTGTAAAAGATCATTCTTTCCCTTAGTTACCTTGAATTTTTTTTTTCTGAAGCTTGGCTTGTTCTTACTTATTTAATATTTTGCATGGGAATGCATGGGAGGGAGGAGAAAAGGAATAACAGTCCCCTGACATAGCTAGGGACAATTATTCTCCTGTCCTCTCCCATGAGATGTCAAAGAAAACCGTTTTGTTGTCATTTGACATGTACGCCAGAAGGTTTGTAATGAAACATAGGCTCTGAGGCCATGAAGTGTGTTGGCACCATCCAGCTGGAAACACCTGATGGCATGAGACAATTTGAGAGCGAATTTGGGATGAAAACTAGCTGGCTTGATCAACAGAAACAAGATTGAGGTAGTAACAAAAGGGAGAGGAGCAACTGGAAAAGACGGTGGCAACTGTAGTGAGATCCAGCCTGACAGAGCATCTCTTTGTTACTTGGGTACCATCATGTGTGTCTGTCTGCTCAAGCTGATACGCCTGTTTTACAAGCTGCAGGGAGTTGTACCTCAGGCTTATTTCAGGAACCTACATTGGTGAGCATCCCTGGTTCATCTGTCAAGCTGTCACACTTGAAATCCAAGTTGTCACAATGTCTTAAATGCACCCTGCTTTTCTTATTAGGGCATCACAAAGTAGTAAATCACTTGAATGAAACTTTATTCTGGGCTGTCTTAACTTTCAGTGAATCTCCAGGTATTGATGAACTACTGGCTTTGTTCTGCAGATGGAAACTTCTAACTCCCTTGGGAAACTCTTCCCTCTCTCTTCCAAGCAGCAAGCGCAGTTAGTTGTGCTCATCAGAAACAACTAAATCAAGAACTTCCAGACTAATAAAGATGGGAGAATTGTATGAGTGCCCTGGCTCTTCTAGGTTGCATTTCCTTTAGGCCAAATGACTAAGTTATATACTTTCCTGCAGCTTCTAACAAGGGGGATTATTTGACATGGTGTTGTGAGGACTTGATTTCTCTGTATTAATTTTGCAAAGCTCTTATAAACACTGGATCTGAATTATTTTAAAACATACTAGCAAGTTAAAGATTTATTGGCATTCTTGTTGGATAACCTCCACAACGTAGTTCTACAACTGCAAGGAGATCCTCCCAGTGGAGGCCTAAAGTGGCTTTATATCACTTCAGCATCACAGTTTTTCCTTGTCCTGTCTCTTATTCTGTAGTCAAGGGTCTTTGAGGAGTCTGTAATTGTCAGGAGGTGTGGGTTACATACAGGTCAGTAAAATCCCCGTTTCCCAAAGTAGCTGAGTTATTAGTATGGATAAATTAAAACCTCTTGTTTTGAACTGCAGTGCAACAGCTGGACTATAACAGGTTAAAATTGATAAATACACTGAATATATTTTCTTGACCTATGTATTGGTTACCTCTAGAACAGTGCTAATGATTCTTGGAAATAAGCCTTCTGATAATCTGCTCTGGTCAGGGTCACTTGGTGTACAGCTTTGCCCTTGTGACGTTGTATATATAAATGCACTTGAATTATGTCTATTTAGTATGAAATGCATAACCAAACATGCTGCTTAAATTTGAAGTGAGCCTGTATTCATCCTCTTTGGCTTATTTTATGCTTGTGAAAAGTATTCATTTATTAGCTTAGCTTTAATTTTTACTAATTAACTTGTGCTTAGTAGAAACTACTATTTGTATTAAGAATTGTAAATGAGCATTTGAGACTCCATCTGCTCTTTATTTCTGTCCATGTTCTATTCTTACAGGTGCGAAGTGCTATTCCATAGAATCATAGAATGGTTTGGGTTGGAAAGGACCTTAAAGATCATCAAGTTCCAATCCCCCTGCCATGGGCAGGGACACCCTCCGCTAGACCAGGTTGCTCAAAGCCTCATCCAGCCTGGCCTTGAACACCTCCAGGGATGGGGCAGACACAACTTCCCTGAGCAACCTGTTCCAGTGCCTCTGTTTGTCTATTTGTCTCTATTTGTGAATGATTGATAAGTGTATATTGAATACCCATTAACTACTTTGCATCTGAACTTACCAATTTATTCAGAAGTCTATTTTTTAAGTATACTTATATGATAACATGCGCAAACACACAGACTCTACCATTGTTGATAGAATGAAACCCCGAGAACTTGTCATCACTAAAAGTGTAGAAAAAGGGGTAGTATTATCCTGATTTGTGGTGGGGTTTTTTGTTTGTTTCTTCCCACTCCCTGGAAAAAAAATCTGATTTGGCAATTTATATCATGTGCTCTATCAAACTCCGTAGGTAATTTCCAGTGGAAGTGCAAGTTTTTTTGATGGTGGCATTGCTGCTGAATGTCAACACTGTCAGCCTCAGGAGTGGAAACTTCACTGAGATCACCTGTTTCCTACCTGAGATTTTTGGTGTTATAGCTTGTGAAGTCATGAGTGTCCCTTAAGGCAAGGTTGAGATCTTGTGTTGTTCATTACTTCCTTCTTTTGCTATTTTTAATTTGGAGTTCCAGAACAAAATTTGCAGACTGAGAACCAGACTCCACAGAGGCTGATCTTTCAAGGATAAGTGAATAAATTAGTAGTTAAATTTCATTTAAAAATAAAATAATATCCAATCCTCTCCAGGTGAAAATGGTTGGTTAGGTATTGTGTAAATGTTCCATTTAGCTGAATTTCACTGTAATCTTATGTTTTAAATTGTGTCTGTAGTTAGTGACTCCATGATTCTTTTCCACCATATTAATAGTTTTTCCTTATACAAAAGTACTATGATTTATCATCAGGTCATAGCTACTATGTACCCTTACTATTTCATTAAAGGGGTGCCCATACTAAAAGTCCTATCCTGTTGTTTTCTCTAGGATAAAAGCAGGAGGTAGCCAATTCAGCATGTTTTCCAGTAAACTTCTAGCTTCCAGTAAAATATTGTCAAATCCTTGTTTGTGAACCACGTGGGTGTTTGTGAGGTGAGAAAATCTTAGCTATAAACTTATCATAATGGTGGTATGACTTGTATATTCTCAGAAACTTGTGTGTGTATATTCTGCTTATTTGGGTGATAATTATAAAAATAGAAAAGTAGATCTAAAAAATATATTTTTTTAGAAACAAGGCTATCTTCATCCATTGTGTTTCTTTGGTGGCAATTAGGACAGAACAAAAGTTGCAAAACTCTTCCAGTCTATCCTTTAAGCCCCATGAGAATGGGGAGCAGACAAGGTGAGCACTGTGCTGTGTAGGTTGGGGATCAAGGTGAAGTTCAGGTGAAGGCTTGGAAAACACATACCCTGACATTTGGCTGCTGAGGCTCTGTCTTATTTACATTTCACCCCTCATTCCTGAGGCATGGTGTTAATGGCTTCCTTGGTGTAATGGCAAATGTGACTGAAAATGCATTTCATGGCAGAATTAATGCTTGATCTTTCTTTTTAGCGGGAAGGCAGTGTATTATCTGCAGTTTTGCTCCTTCATGCTGACTTGTTCTTGGCTAAAGCTCTGTGCCAAGGTGCATACCCAGGAGGTTCCCTGGTGGATCCCCTACAGAGGAGAAACACCACCAGGGTGGCATGGCAGGCACTCCCCTGCAGAGTTTTAGAAAATCCTGTCAATTCATATTGAATGGGTGAAGAGCATTCCATTCCAGTACTGGAGACAGCTATGACTCTAATTCTTCATGTTTGTGGCATTTTGCCTCACCTTTAACTTTTTAATTAATGTAGTTCTTGTCTTGCTGCCATATCACACCATCTTCATTTCTTTGTGATTTCTAATTTGGTGTAAGACACTGGCAGCGGATTAATTTTAACTAGCATGACTGTAGGCTGCAACTGGTTTTGTTTCTTTTCTTTTTGTTGCAGCTTCTCAGCTGCATATTTCCATCGTTTCTGACTGGGAGAAGAATTTAGTTCTATAATGATGGCATAGCATTTTCTACTGTGCTGGAATAAAAGCGCAGAGATTTTAAAATGAAACGTGTATTTGCATTCAGCTACATGTTGGTAGAAAATGACCTGTATGGCTAACACAATTTTATATTGATTATACACTGTGCTAATCTGGTTTGGAATTAAGCGGAGGAGGCATATCCATATAAAGGTCTGATTTTTAGTATTACAGTGCTTTGAGTGTGTTATTGTTATCCCAGTAAGATGCTTAGCTTACCTGGAAAAACAGAATTTCAAAAAGTTGCTCCTGTAAGGTATTTGTTTTCATGACAGCACCATTTCTTCATTGTTGCTAGAAAGCAAGTATATAAAAACACAGGAATCAATAATAATGAAGAGCATTGCATAACTTCTACCACTGACTTCCTACCAAAAGTAGGTCCTTTGCAAGAAAGTGCTGGAAATGTGCTTATTTACGGCTATTCTTTTGGGCTAGTAAAATTAAGCTCCAGAGGGGAAATCTCTAGTGTAAGAAGCCCTAGGGTGTTCAACCTAATATGGTGATGTTGTTACTACTGAAGTTCTAGTGGGCAAGACATACAGTAAGGTTTGGAGGGATGTCATCCAGGAGAGAAGGTTTATGCAAAGCTAGAAGGAATGTTGTGTTTTCTGAAGCATTCCTATTAGCTGTGGGAATGAGTTATAAATACTGTAAAAGGTTCATTCCCAATAAGGTGAAAATGCAGTGGATGTGAAAATAATGCTTACTTTTGCAGAGAAGGTACAGTACAATGAATCTGCACTGAAGGGATCTGTTTTTATGAATGGTGAGGTTTAAATTCCCGAAAAAAAAGGAATACTGTTGGGCTTTCCAGGGTGTTGAGAAGTTGAATTTGTGCTTTTCAGCATACATAGCATAGCTTCCCTCTTGTGGAGGGAAGGCTACTGTGCTTTTAAACCTGACATGGAAAAACATCTAAGCTTATAAACCAAGTGGGCACCAGTTTACAGCAGAAAGTGACAAGGAAGGCAACATTAAAAGGATTGTCTATTAAAGTAACAAAGCTGAAGTTTGGCACCTGATATTGGACTTGAAATTGGTGCAATATATCTATCCAGATTTACTGGATTTCTTAAGGCTAGTAAGGATCACTGTATTCAACCCATCTTGATTTTTCTGCAGAGCAGAATGTAATAGCTGAATATAATGTTGGTTAAATTGCAACACATTTTTTGTGAAAACAGTTAACCTTCATTTGAATTTTCAAGTGCCAGAAAGTTCACTACATGCTTTGGTAAACTATTTTGTCAGTGAAATACCCTCACTGTTATAATTTTGCCAGGTGTGTATGCTCTAAATTGAGACATTAACAGAGTGTTTCATCAACTGAAATTGCACAAAGGCTTTTGACTGTCTTCTGTGTCTTATTACTCTGGAAACAATAGTACACACATTGGAAAGTTTGCTCTTGAGGAAAAAACTAACAAGGGAAATTCAAATATTCACCACCTCAAAGGTGTTATCTTACATGTTTGCTTTTGCTGTAAATACTCAGCTAATTACTTCCCTGTTTTTTAAACATGCTAAAGGAGGTCTTTTTATTGTCAGGGGCTGGCTTTATTTGTTTAGGAAACGGGTTGTTCTCAGGGGCTACAGGTCCCCTGTGTAAGTACAAATCCACAAGAAGCTTTTCTCACCTCTTAAAAATAGGCCTCTATTTCAGAAAGCAAAATTCCACCCTCAGTGATTCCTGTGTGCTCCATTTGCTGTTCAGAAATCTGTCTGATAATGTAAGATAGAAACGACACATGCCATTTGCCTTTGAGAAAGCGTGGATTCAAAACCCATAAAAGACACAAGTTCTTGTCATCTGTGTAATGACGCTTCTGATGGTACCTGAAATGGCAAGGATGGACAGAGAACACTTGTGGGTCCTCCTTTTTGCCACCTCAGCCTCTCTCCTTTGCTCCCGGCCCCTCACTCTCGCCCTGCTCAGGAGGCTGTTTTGTCGCCTCTCGCCTCAGCTCCTCTGAGGGGCCCAGGGGAATGTTCCAGAACTGGCTGTGCCTCGCCCGTGGCAGCCCCCACCTCTCCTCACAGAGACCTCTCAGCCCCACTGCCACCGCTGGGCACCAGCACCCTGTGCTTCTGGAAAAGTGTGATGATCCTTCAAAACTCTGACTCGAGCAAAGGTTATTAAATTTCTGCTTCTGACCCTGTGAGCGGGGCAGCACGGGCGAGAGCAGCACTGCGACGGGCACAGCACGTCCATTTTGCAGCGGCTGCCTGCAGGATCACAGCGTGCACTAGGTAAAAGCAAGGACCAAAATCTGATCTCTTGGTGATTTCTGTGCTAACCGCAATATAGTGGTACTCATGGAGCTTCATTTTAGGTCTGATCACTGTCACAGAGCATCACATGTCTGTGTATGCTTGGCCACTGTGCTTCTGTGTTACACGTGAGCAGTTACCTGAGTGGTGCCGCTGGTTGTGCTTAGTTCCTTTGGCGGCATTTTCCACAGCTGTTATCGCTGCACTTTGCCTGAGAGCAACAGGAGGAGATTCGGGAGATATTTGAGTTTAAAATTAGTGCAAGCTTGGTGAAGTCAGTGGAATCAAAGATAACTTTTTATCAGTTGAGAATCTGTCCCAGGATTTTGTTCTTCCCTTGTTATTGCATGAAAATGCATTTTAGTCATGACTCTTTACTCCTTTTTTATACTCTTGCAGTTTGGGCTGAAATGTATCTGCAGGAGAAAACTTTCCTTGTAAACCAAATGGAAATACACAGCAGATCTCTCTTACATATGCACACACAGAGTAAGAAAACCCCAAGTTTGATTTCATGCCAGTGAGTACTAATTTTCCTGTATATATTTTTCACATGTTGATTTCAGGGTGTTGTGCCCAACACAATAAGCTGTTTAGCTGCCTCCCTTTCTCACATCAATCACTGTGTAACAGAACTGTGCTGTGTATGATTAACCTTGTTGGTAGCCGGGAAGATGGAAGAGCTCGTTTGCTGTGGAACTGCAAAACTAAATACAGCCTGGGCTTTGCCTATTGTAATTTCTACCATTCAGGTGGCTGAGTGGGACATTCCCTTTGTGACCTTAAAGGATATGTAAAAATACATGGAGCTTTCTGCATTTCTTCTTAATCCTCACTGCTAAGGATGCCAGCACATCTTGCTTTGCGTAGCCTGGCTTTAAGCTATTCTCATCTGCATCTCTCAGCAAAAACAATCAGTCTAACAGGACAGGTTAATTGGGTCAGGATGATCCACTCTTAAAATTTGTTAGCAGATCAGAGGCAATGTCCTTTACTTAGCCTATAGAACATAACTCCGTGTAATTCCTGGGCGGAGTGGCTTAGAGAAAGCACCTTAATTATTGCAGACAAGTACACTGGAAAAGAATCAACAAAACAACATTTGTTAAAGCATGTGAATGTGATCAGTCTGGCTTATTTAATCAAGGGGGTGAAACAACATTTCAATGCTTACTTCCCTTTGAAAGTAGAAATTGTCTACATATGATTTTAATGTAGCCAGTTAGGTGCAAACATTGTCAACTATACATTAAAATCCAGTTCAGTTTACTGTTCCTTTTCCCCACAGTGCTCTGGAATTGTGAGATGGGATGAATCACATTCTTAATTTAAGTCAGGACAGTTTAATAGAGAACTTGTCCATTATTGTAGTTTTATGTGACAGCAGATGTTTCTGTATGTTCATTTGATTTGTGTTTTGATGTGATCCAGTTTAGAGCTTTTTTGCCTTCAGTGTACATTTCTTACTACTCTGTCAGTTTTTGCAGTTTATAAATGCTGAACCCAAATGTCTTTGTGCCAACTGGAACTGTGTGACTCTAGTTCTTAACTGGTGAGGCACTGTCTGACTGGCATTGAGGTATTGCTATTAATCTATATAACCTTTGGCAATCTTTTGACTTTCTCTTTTGCCTTGTAGCCCCCATGTACTTCTGAGCCCTGGTTATTCAGTACCTTCTGATGCATTAAGAAAACATTTTCAAGTTCTTAGATTTTTTTTTTTAAAGGAGACTTTCATATCTACTTGCTTCTCGTAAATTTTTTTGTGACAAAGTCTGCATGTAATTGCTATGCTGGATTTCTAAAACTCATTAATTCTCTGCAAACCATCCTGTAGTTGAGTATTTATGCATGATGTTGAGAGAGAAGGGAGTGGTTTCTTAACATTGTAGGTATCCAGTTTAAAAAGAAAAAAATCTAGAAAAATGTCAGCAGAGATCTATAAAAGTGAATAATGTAATTATAGAATGATTCTTCTGTGACAAATAGAGGCAAGAAGAAAATCACTAAATCATGATCATGCTGATTTTCCATGTTACTGTTTTGAAAACTGAATCATTGTAAGACCTCTTACTTGTATCATCCTTTGACTAGATGCTGCAAACTATATAGAATAGTGACTTCACTCGCCACAAAAATGTAACAACTGTTGTTACTCTATGTGGCACTGAACATGTTCATCTCAAACAAGAAGGAAAGAAGCCTATTATACTCTAATGAAACTGCAGTGAATATATATAAAATAAGTTGAAATCTCCCAAACAGGAATTTTTCTGGTATTCAGGTATCATGGGTTCTGTAGTGGTCAGGACCTTGTCTTGTATTTAATTTACAACTGCAGCAGGATAGTTATGCTAATATTATGCCAGAGAATTGGTTCAGCACTAATTTGCTCTGTTTCCTTGAGTATCCAAGTGTTCCTCTGAACCACATTAGAGTACCAACCCAGCATAATCCTGTTCAGGGAGGCAGGAAGACAATATGTAGTAGAATGGTTTTAAGCATATTTTTGGCTTTCAAATACTGCTCTGTTTGTAAATCTTCAGACCCTTTATAACCAAGTCAGTCATTCTGGATGAAGATTATTTTACTCTCCTGAACAAACAGATCATCCAGAAATAACTTTTCATGGTAAAAACCAGAATCACTATTTGACCTGTTGTAGAGTAGAAAAACTGGGGTCACTCTCTCCGGCATTATCATGATTCATTCCTGCTTAATATTTTGATTCTACTGTGGCTATTGTATTTCCAGTTTCCGACAAATAAAGCCTGACAAGCATGTATAGCAGTGAGTCACAGTTGAAGCACGTGGTACTTTCAATACATGTCTGACACACCTTCAGGTAACTGCAGTCTTGGAAACACTGATTTAAAGAAACTTCAGTGGTTATGTTCTTGATGGCCAGTGTTACATTATTATTGAATGTGTTGTGACAAAATTCACCTGAAGTTATGTTTTCAGGGCTGTAAGCTTGGCTAATGTGCTTTGTAGCAGGGGCAGAATCCACTGACCATGTCAAGTGAAATATCTACTGATATGAGTGTCTGTGCAGTACTTACAGATACTAGAAACTAGCTAAGTATCCAGAAAGTATATGCAGAGTTTGGGAGAAAGTATATATGCAAAATTTGTCCAGTACTGGAACAAAGTAACTTGTTTGTCAGTACTGACCTTTACTTTGGACATGTAAAAGTCCATGCTTATAAGAACATTGTAGGAAAAAACAGCCATTAGTGGGAAAGTTTACAAAAAAGAAATAAAACCTGAAAATACTGGGATATCGCAAAAATGTGAGATTGACAGCCAAAGTTGTTTAGAGGTTCAGATAAATTAGTTAAAGAAGTAAAAGAAAAAAACAGTTTTATTGTACTGTGTTGCTGTTGTCTTTAGAGAATGTGTTAAGTGGCATCTTGAAACTATTTTAGGAGTTATACACTAACACTTTATATAGGACAAAACTAAAGGAAATATGCCTGTTATAATGGGCCTTCAAAAGTTTTCTTGCTTTCCTCCTCCAGTCAGTAGGATTTGGTTCTGGAACAGACAGTTCTGCTGGTGTTTTTGCTGCTCTCCAATTACTGCAAACTCATGCCTTACGGAAGTTGCTTTCTCAGCTCACACAATTTATTTTTTGGGAGGATCATGTTCTAATATACACATAATGTTATAGGTTTAAAAATTCTACTGTGCAGCTTATTGTGCCAAAGCCCTTGGCAGCTGTTTAGATCCTCCCTTGTGTGTACGCGTGCACAACGTTGAGACACAAGCTGCAGGTTCTAACAGAAGTCAGTACTGAGCCTTTTGTTCACTGAAAAAGCAGACTATCTGATCATTTGGCTCATCCCATAGAGAACTGCACCTGAATGAAAAAAAAATATTTATTCCATTGTTGTTTCTCTTCAGATATCCTTTGTCAGATTTCAGCAGCATAATGCCATTGTTACCTTAATAAATACCATCAGTTAGCTTTCAAAAAGTGCAAATTTTTTTTTGCTATCCCTCTGGCATTTTACAGACAGGTGCTTAGGCTGCTAAGAACTCTGGTCTACTGACACCTCAATAAGCTGTTGCTTTTCTGTCTCCTACATAATTTCCAGTACAGACCTACTATAGCATTGTATAGATCAGCACAATAATAACAAAAATAATTTTCTTATCTTAAGTAACTGAAATGTTAATCTATACAGATAATATTTTAGGGAAAAAAAAGACTATCATTGTAAAAAACCTCACAAAGTAAATTGAATTACAGATATCTGACATCCTTAGGTACACAGGAGATCTTTGCAGACATCTAAAACAGGCATTGCCTAAAATGGAGTATGAATGGAGAGAGACTAAGGCAGTTGGCAGTGTATGTGAGAAATGATTATGGATGCTACATTCCCCATTCTGACATTATGGTATTTTATGTAGTGATTACTACGTAAATTGTTTCCTATTGTGAAGATTTCTTTTGAGCAGAAAATATATGAATAGCACAATTGAAGTAGGTAAGTTAACACTTATGCTTATCAATCCTATGTTTATCTGCATCTTCATTGTTGCTAGGTATGAATGTGGCTAGCTTGAAGTTTGAATTTAGACCTATGAATATCTTTATTAAAAAAAAAAACAACAAACTTACAAAGTTTTGGTTATCACTAGGATCTGCTCAATTAAAAGAAATCCCATAGTCTGAGTGAACCTTACTTTCAGAATTGTTGAGATGGGGATTGAATGTTGTTCAGGAATTGCTATAAGTTGAATGAATTTCTCTTCCAGCAATGATTCCTCTAATTTAAAATGTAAGTAGGTATCCCTAAAACACAAGGGTTTTTTAGCACATCTAAAACATGGAAATTATTTCTTTTGTAAAATTCTCTATTTTGACTTTTTTAAAAGTTATTTTCTTCAGTAGGTCTAATAAAACAATATATACTTGAATCTTAGTGTGGGAAGAATTCAAGAGTCTTTTACAAACAGAAGGACACACAAAAGGTATATTTTGTGAAAATATCACCACATCTAGGAGAGCAGATTTGCAGTGCAGCCATCATTCCTTTCCTGAAGGTAAAATTCTGAGCTGAAATCCCTCCCAAATCTATTCCCAAGTGAGCATTTCAGCGTCTGGCTTCTAAAACATCCAGAGTTTACATCTTTAGCCTTGCACAAGTGAGAACATCTTTCTCCTCTTGAAAGCATGGCAGTAGGATCTCCTTAGAGCCCCTCTTGGATGATAGGTTTTCAGAGGTGTGTGATGCATCTCACCAATATATTTTGCTGCATGTATGGGTCCATCCTGGCCCAGCTGGATTGTCTCCTTTTTCCTCTGGCATATGATGCTGACTGTAGACTTTCTCTCTTCACCGCACCCTGACATGTTGGTCCTAGTTTGTGTCTGTGTGTCTCACTGAGACAGTTTTGCTTGTGTTTTTTCTTTAAATCTCAACAATACTAATAATTATTCAGTCAAGTTTAGGTAAAGTGTAAAATTCAGTTGGTTTTTCACCCCTAATGATTCTCCATTCAGGCAGGGGCATGCTTTGGTCCTCTGCTGCAGCTGGCTGATCTGGGCATGGGATATGGTGCATATGATAAGGATCCCTTTGAAGATGAATTGTTTTGATTTAAATTACCATGCCTTTCAAATACCTTTAAATCCTTTAGCTGTGTAGTATTACACTGTACCACTATGTTTTGTTAATTGTCACCAGGGATCCTGAAACACTTAAAGAAGCCCATGCTCATCTGTGCTAGCGCATGGACATGCAAAAGCCATCCAGAAGCTGGAAGCAGGGGAGAGATTCTTCCTGCAATTGGCCAACTGGTCTATTCTGTGTGTTGTATCCATCACTGTGGAGAGCTGCATAAATGTCCCTGGCATGTTGATGCACGTAGAGATGGGACTGCCAGTATCTTTCAGATGGCCCAGTGAGTACTGGGCTGCCTGATTTGTGGTTTGTTTTTGTTCGGTTGGTTTTTGGAG
>VZTO01017423.1:7070-18570 GCA_013400615.1 Syrrhaptes paradoxus
TGAGTCTGTTGATTCAGTTATTCTGTTCTCTTCCTTCAGAAGCAGATTAGGAAATTCAAAGGTTAAACTACTTACAAACTGACTTTTCACACAGGATTATTTCATGCTTTGCTGCACAGATTTGCCCTGTAACAGATTTGCCAGTTTCTGCTGCACTCAAGCAACTGCCAGGTCCCAGACAGAAAACCAGTGATACAAATAGCAGAGTACTACCTGCTGTGGGAAGTTGCTGGTAAAAGCCTTTGCCGGCACAAACCAAGTCCAATGTAAAAGCTGTCCTGTTTTCTCATCAGTACATTCCCTCCCAGAGATTATTAACTCACGTCCTGCTGAGGATGTGAGCTCCTGCTCCTCTCTGTGTAGGCAGTAAATCATTTCTCAGCTAAAACAACACAAACCAGAAAAACTTTCATTGTCATTAAAGTCATTATACTATTCACCTGTAGTCAAATTAACTGCAGGAAATACTGGCAGGATCCAACTGATGTCTACATCTTTGATCAGAGATAGCAACATAATAAAAAAATAATATAGCAATTTATCATGAAGAAAGGCTGCAGCACTACCTTCTGCTAGTCAGTCTGCTCTGATCATTACAGCAATCTGAAATATACAATTAACTTACCTCTCGTAAAGGGTTTTTCCCTCTTTACCAGATACATTCTCTTAGGGTTTTTTTTTTCCCTATAATTTCGAAAGCACGAGGCATTTCCTTTGAAAATTTTTAATTACACCAATAATTAATGAAGAGACTGTGCAATCACAGCCTGTCCCTTGTTCCTCTCGAGACTGACACAGCCAGATATGACATAGTCTTCACACTGCATAAAGTATGACAGAAAACATTGGTAAACAGCAGAATAAAGAGGATCTTTCTGTTCACAGCCTAGCAGTGGAGATCTCCTTTGTGCTCAAATCGGAAGACCCAGATTAATTTAGAGTACCAACACATGAGTAACTTACCCAAGGATGTTTCCCGTGCTTCACATCCTCCTAAGCTTTATACGCTTTCAAAAATGTGCTCACTTGAATATTTCTGCAATAATGAAACAAAATTCAGTGTAAGGCCCCCTTTAGTGAATGAAGGCTTCACTTTACCTTGGGATAAGAGAATGCCCATGAGCAAGCACCAGGAAGAAGCTGATAAGTTATAAGTAAGTTATATTCTGAATTAAACCATGGTAACTTGCTCAAGTGCCTACATCAAATCCATTCTTATTTTCCTTCCCCCCCTATAAAAAGGAATAAGAACTTCAGAGTGCTAATACATCAAATGCATTTTTGTATTTTATAGAAGTACATCCTGTTGCCCTTTTAGTTTGTTGTCCCAAATAAAATAACATGATAGTTCTTAGTTGTTTTATTTACTCACTTTTTTCATCCTCTTTTTTTTTTCAGTCTCTCTCTCTCTCGCATTTTATGTATGTGCTAACTTTTCTCTGTTATGTTATGAAGAATCATTTGGTTCCAGGAAATATCTAGCTTATTTTACCATTGTATCAGCACTCATTTACTATTGTTTCCTAAGGAAGTTGCTGCTTTCACATGTTTTGTGTAGATGAAGAGAGATTGCTATCTCATTCATTGGTTTCCTTTTTTTTGTTAGAAAAAAAAACTTACCATAACATCAAAGGTAAAAAATTAACACACTGTGCACACAATTTTGCAGCTGCACCAGCAGCAGGAAAACAAAGGTTGCCAAACAAAGCATTTGTTTAAACAAGTGACAGGCATTCATAATTATACTCGCTGCTGAGCATGAGAATATAGAAACAAAGGCATGAAGAACACAGAAGATGTGATCAGGGCACAGCAGTAACGCCTGAGTATTTGCCACAAGAACTCTGTAGGAATAATTTTCTTTCCCATGGATAAAATCCTGGATCACATACTATGCTATTAAAAACAAAAAAGTACTTGAAGTTCCCCTGTTTATTCAGTTTCTGAGTTACTTTATTCATTTTTCTATTTACTAACTCATAACTAGAGAGGGACACAAACAGTCCTTGTGAAGGTAGCATGCATGATCTTGTGACATAGTGGTGATTAATGAAAAGTTGTATAAAATACATTTTTTAAACAAAGGTAATATTATTGCTATTTGTCAACTTACTGTAGCATTTCTCCTTTTATCAATAGAAAACTTCTCTGCTGTTGAAATTTGTCGGCAGCTTTTCCTCCTCCAAGCACATACTTCCTCATCACATACATTTCAGACGCCATGTCCATTTTCAATTCTCTCTGAATTGTTATTTGATTACAGAAAACAGATCAGGATCAAGTGCATTTTGCTCCTGAACGTACTTCAGCTAGCTGCATGACTTCCAGCAAGACACAGACATCTTCTGTTCTAACTCTGATCTCACTTCTCATTTATGCCAAGTAACTCCCATTTCATTCAGTGAAGATCCTCCTGATTTCATGAATGAGGATGGAAGAAAAGGCCTTGAAATCCCACAGCAGAGAGAAAAACATCGTTACACATTTGGTCATCTAGCTGGTCAAAGCTCACGGTCTTGTAAGGTAATTTTTGCCAGTCTGAGAAACAAGGGGAGAAGGGTCAGGCATGATCTCAGTGCTCCCTTATTTATTTACATACTGTTCCATCTCCCTGTACACATCATGGAAAAAAATATAAAAGATAGGAGGCTATTCCCCTTCTCAGAAATCTGCCATCCTAACAAGCTCTGTATTTGCACTTTGGCCGACTGATCTTCCCAGGATGACACTCACAGCTGTTTCTGCTGCCCTTTTACCTCTGTTCCAGTATTTGCTAGCTTGCCCAGCTTTGGTCAGGTTTGCCGCAGACCATGTTTACTTGGTCAGGTACCATTATCATCATCTGTCTTTTTTAATCCACTGAGGTTATCAAAAGCCTGAAGGAGAGCTCATCACACTTACTGATTTTAGAGTCACCAGTCCTCTGAATTAGAGCTGTTAATGACAGCAATCCTCAGCTATCAGTATTCAAATATACAACTATTCAAATTCAAAGAACTTATGCAGGAAGAAATGATACAAAACCTCTCCTTGCATACAAAAGAGTGGTTTCTGTAACCCTTCAGGGTTCTTGGAGTCAGATGAGACTCAAGAACCTGGAAAGCACATGTAGAATAATCATCAACTAGCCAGCCCTCCAACAAAATGGAGAGCCAATGAAGAAGCCAGGCCAGGGACAAGTTGAAAATTAACTAATTGGTTAGCTCCACCTCTCCAACCAGGAAAGGGTGCTCTCAAAATTTTTTATAAATAGGTCTGGAGATCCCTCAGTTATCTTGAGGCTTAAGGCTCTGGAAAGCTCCTCTGGCTGATGAACTGAAGATTTCAAGTGCCAGGGTGCCAGTGATGAATAGTGTGAAGGCAAACACCCTGACACACTTATTCAAGCAGCTGAAAACTATCTGGAGTCCACCAGCAGTGCCAGCACGACTCTGCAGCCTGGCTGGCTGCACTCGTAAAAGCAGGAATGATGCACGTAAGTGTCTCTCATTTTATCAGAATCATACTAGACACCTGCCTAAGAAAGATGCAGAAGTATAAAGATAGTAACTGTAGTTTAAAGTGTTGCTCTTCTTTCTTGTCAGCTAACCAAAAAGGGAAATCTGAGAATGTGACTGAAAGATTAAAGAAAAAAGAGTGAATAGAATGAGAGAAACTAGAGATAGAAATACTGTCTTGAATTGCATGATTTGTCTCTGTGTGCAGGAGTAAAACATTGTTCTTTGTTTTTTTCTGCTGTGTCAGTGTTACTGGGTTGGTTGTGGTTTTCACTTGTAGCTACAATGAAGAACTAGACTATACAACAAGTAATTTTTAACTTTGTGGTATAAGGTTTTGACTGGTTTAAATGAAAACTGTATTTATAAGTGTAATTCAAAGCACACTTAGTGCTAATTGATTCAGAGTGATTTTGAATTTAATTGACATTACAATGTTTAATTTTGAAAATGAGGCCTAATACAAGTACAAACCACAAAATCCTGCAGATGTGGCGTACCAGAGAACTATAATGAATCACTCCCTGAGATGCAGGATACTACTGGAAGATGTCACAAAGTTAGTTATTTAAAATACTGATTAACTTATCTACAAGATGAGGTCAGCCAGAGACTGCATGTCTACTCGCTTGTGTGCAGATAATGTCAGCTGGAGCAATAGCAAAGAGTAGTTTTTTAGTTCTAGGAAATCCTTTTGTTTCCTATTTAATTTATGCAGCTTACTAACTTTTCCCCAAGAACAGCCAGATCCCTCCTTGAACACTGAGATGTGATTCCCTTCTATTTAAATTATCAAACTTTTTATATACTTAACTGATGAGAAAACAGATGATTTTGTGACAGATATAAAACAAAGCAGAATGGAGACAAGCACAAGGCTTTGCTTATACTGAAAGCTAAAAGAAATATTCATCAGCTTTCAGTGTTTTATAGTTCTACTACTATTTACTTCAGTCTAATAGCATAACTTGTTGATACAGCGCTTCACCTTCATTTTTAAAAGGTGCCTTTTAAATCTATAGAAGATGCCTCATTCTAGAAGCAAGACAAACATTGAATTGTTTTACTGGTGAAACAACCATGAGAGCGAGCCTAATTCCTAATGCAAATGATCACACATGCATCCATGACAGTCTGGTCCATCAGTTTCCAGTAAGGGGCTAAATGATGCCACAGTTTTTGCTGTGGGCACTTGGCCATGGGGAACTGTACTGAGAACCCAGAATTCACTTCAAGGTAACAAACATTCCAGGAAGGGATCATACAAGGCTGTTCCATGATAAAACCCCTGCTGATTAAATTAACTCCAATTGCTAGCTATGTCTTTTTACTCACATTCCTCTCTTCAATTTAACACAGATGCTGTTTATTGCTTAAATCTTTCTCTGCTCCATGACATTCATGCAGGAAATGCCAAAACAAACTGATTCAGGAAAACACTATCTTCAGAATGGCTGGTTTCGGCTGCCAGTGAAGAGACGCTAGCTCTGAATAAACCACCCTGTGGCTTCCTCTGCTGGTGGCTAGACCCTGTGCATCAGATGTGTTCAAAGCAAAAAGCACATAGAATTAAATTCTGCTAGTCCCAGCTGACACTACAAACAGCCCATAAAGTGACAAAAACTTGATCAAACGAATGGTAAAATTGGACTACTGAGCTCTTAGGTAATGTCTTTGATGTAGAGTTCACCATTTTCCCAAACTTCATCTCTTTTATCTTTCCTCCCTCACCTTCCCACTCACAGCAGTAGTCTCTCGCCAAGCTGGGTGGTGACATTTTCACTTGGCAGTTAACGCAGATGTTTGCTGTGAGGACATGGGTTAAACAGTGCAAAGGCTGACCCTTCCCAGTGCCTCTTCTGGATTCCCCTTGTGTCCCCACAAGGACACAAGTATTTTTCTGCACTTTACTGGGAAAGAACTATAAAAACATTGAGAATTTTTAAATGTTAAAATTTCTAGTGGGGTGGACCATCACAGTGGATGTCTGTACTAAGCTCTGTGGTATCCTGTAACAATATGTGGAGACTGGTTTCAGATGCCTTTTAATACAATAGAGAGGGAGTTGCTGGAAATGTTCTTCACAGGGATTTTAAGGCTGTATGGAGTATACCCTCACCCTAGTAATTATTGCCATGGCAGACCTGAATGGCTTTTTTCTTTCTTATCCTTTTAGAAGAAGTTGCCAGAAAAGCAGAATCCTTCCAGTTTTTTGAAAGAACGGTGTATGCACAGTGATGACACACAATCCAGGTGTGCCATCTCCAGGACTGCACATACAATTGCAGTAACTACACAGATTGTCCATGAGAGATCTTCTAAGCCCTTTCCATGCTGAGTTACTAAGCCTGCATGAATAATTTTCAGCAAATGTTTTTATACAGAAAAGATAAAGCCTCTGTTTGCTTTACCTTGCCAACAGGAATTACCTCCTCCTTATCTGGATTTAGCCTCTGCCACTGCATTCTCATCCAGGCTCCTATCTCAGCCAAACATTCTGGAAGCAGAGAAAAGCTCAGCATTTCACAGTCTGCTGCTGCTTTCCTGTTGAGCTTAGAGTACTCTGTCAGTTACATCCGTTTGATAAAAAGCACCGACTGTTTATCAATAAATTGGCCTACATCACAGTCCAAATCTGACTTCAGTTGAGCAGAACTTTCAACACCTTGTCATGATGGACCTCAGCCATCACTGCTATCCTCCAAAATCTTGATTCATACTGAAAAGCTTCAAAGAAATCAACCTATCTTGGACTTCCTCTGTAATATTCAATCCAAGAGGCTGAAGCAGAGCCATAGTCCTTTAAAGTTTAAATGGCTCTTTACTGAGTTTCAGTAACATGTTTATTTTTCTAATTCAGAATGTGTTGCTATGGAAAGCATCCCTGCTCAACGTAGGATAAAATATTTTTCCTTCAAGTGGGTGGGGTGTCTCAACTGTTCCCACCATGCTGTCCTCCCTGTTTCCCTTCAGAGCTGGGTGAAGCTGGTTTGAAAGTCCATGTGTAAACAAATCAAAGTGCTTTCTTCAACAGGTTGTCTTTTTTTTTTTCTTTTTAAAGATTAAAACCATAAAGACAAATCCACTGACACTGAGTCATTTCACCCCTCATTCTTACTTGACAACCACCTGAATTAATTTTCATACTTTTTCTTCTAATTTTGTAACCCATATGTGAGAACTCTTTTCTCCCAGGATACTTAGAGGGGAATTTAAAAATGAAACATTGAAAAATGGTTTGACTCTTTAAATCAAGTTTACAACAGCGTAAACTGGCAGTAATCCTTTTATTTAACTGAATTTATTTTGGAATTCTACCATAGAACTGCTGCCTTCAAAATATTTTCTTGGAGATAGTGTTCTAAATTCTGATAATCCATTAATATACACAACCTGTATTTTCATCTGGATCTTAACTCAAACCCCAAAGTTTTTGATACTTGTAAGGATGCAAAATGAACTTTTAAACAATTACTCCAAACAGACTTGTTGAAGTGTCCACAGCTACAATTAATTATAGAAAATAATTCAAAAGATTGGGAGTACTTGGATAGCTCTATACATCTACTTCAGCAGGGAAAGGCAGAAAAAAAAACCACAGTGCAAATGTAAGAAGCCTCCAAATACTATAAAATTAAATGGAGCATCACTGTGTCTGTCTGGAAGGTTTTAAAAAAAATAAATCAAGCACAGATTATGTCTGTTTGTGGCAGATGTCTCTTCACGGGTGACTCACATCTTAGTTGTGCTTGTTATATTACAATATTTACTGTAACTGTTCTGACAACACCATAGATATGCCTGTAACAAAGGCAAACAATAAACTAAATGCTTCCTCAGTGAGACGATCAAAAAGGAGGAATGCTTAAAGCAAAGCATATGAACTGCATGCTATCTTAAATCTCTTCTTTTTTACTTTGCACGTTTCAAAACAGACCTAGTAGGTGAGATTTCTGTTTGTCTTTCCACACAGATTCTGTATCACTTTAACTCATCCAGTAGGCCAATTGCCAAATTTCTGGTTGCGGTGTTCGCTATACACAGAAACCACTCTCAGTTCAGAAACACGAGAGCATAGCTGAAACCTCACAGATAGTTCAGAAATGTACCAGTTTTGGAAAAACTTAAGAACAACAGAGATACTGTAATTCAGGCTGCTGCTATTCTTTCCAGCTTCCTGCATGAGAGCCATGCCTCTCTTCCATAAACCACCATCTCTAACTGGGACACAGCTAAGGAGCAATTCTGTTTCTGGAATGGTCCAGAAAAGATGATTTTGTCCACACTGGCTAAGTGCTGCAAACAAGGTTTAGGGCTTATATTTTCCTTTTGCACAGGTAGTTCTTACCATTCTGTCTGCAGTTTCCAAAACAAACCAACTTGCTGATACTGAGCTCATACTTTGAAGGGTTTTCTTTAACCCCCTAGAGAAGAAAAGGGCTTTTTAATGAAATACTAAAATTTTACTGAAATTCATGCTCAGTAAGAAATAGAATGTGTGTGTCAAACATGAATGCAGATCCTGTGAATGATTCAGAGGGGAAACAAAACTGTTGGAGGTAAAAGTTGTTTCTCTTTAGTTTGGCACCTGAAGAGCCCATAATTTCTGACAGCCTACGCCATAAGACCTTTCCTTTGGTTGTGCTGTTCAGCCCATAAGAAATGACTCATTCTGTTCAGCTTAGTAGCTGTATAACAAACTTTACATTTTCAAAACCTTGCAGGATTAAATCCCTAAAAAGCTTCACAAAGTTTGGTCATCTTAATGCCACAGCATAAAGCAGTAGAGTTTGAGATTTCTTTTTTTTAATTCCTTTTAACATACAGAAAAGTGATAGTTGTATAGAAACCAGGTTATACTCTGCAGCTGTAAGCATCTCTACTATGATACAGGGCATACATACACTAGTTAATTTGCTAGATGTGACTTCTAAGGTGCCTGAGATTATCAACTGTATTTAGAGAACACATCNCTGGCTGCCCAGCAGACCTGGCACAAATGAGAATACTTCATCTCTGTGCCTTCAGTGACACTGTCAGCTTTTCACAGACTTCCCTTTTTGCTTTGTGTTCCCCACCAGCAGCCACAACACAGAAAAGGTGCACACAGTAACCAAAGTTTTAACCTTTTTTCATTGACGGCTGCCTCAAGTGCTGTCAGAGCAGTGGAACTGGCCCCTTTTACCACCTCAGCGTGGGCCTGTTGTGGCCTCCAGACTTTGGGACAGATGCAGTTGGGTAAAGTTGCCGTAACATTTACCTTATTCTAACTTTCCTGTGAGGAGTTTGGGGCAGGGACCTGCTGCCCCCAGGCCACCCATCTCTGTGGGAGCGGGATCACGCTCCAGCCCACCTTCAGCTGGGAGAAACCAAACCCTCCTCCTTGAGCAAAACTAACTAGACAAGAATAAATGCCAATCCCCTAAGGCGTGTAAGCAAGCCCTGGTGCTATCACCCTGAGAGGAAACACATTTTTGGTGTGAGTCAGGCACAGGGATGAGCCTGGCCATGGGAAACGGTGAACACGCACCCACAGGGAACTGGGGTCTCTTCTCTAACGTTGCCACAGGCTAAAATGTCAGTAAAAGCCAGCCTCCGCCCGTCCCTGAGGGAAAAGTTCCCGGTCGGGCAGAGGCCGCCCTTACCGCCTCGCCTCAGGCAGAGAAACCTCCCGCTCCCCTCAGGGAGCCATGGCGGCGGGGGCTGTGCCGGAAGGGGCCGGGCTGGGCGGTGGCACCCGGCGGGGCGGTGGCGCCCGGCGACTCCGCGAACTCCTCTGCGATGCTGCCGCTGCTGCTGCGCTGGGTGGTCGCTGCCTCACAGCGGGGAACACGACGCTGCAGCCTGGGCGCCTGCTGCTCCTACCGCCTGCGAGATGCCTGTGAGTCCTGCCGCCCTCCCGCGCCCCTTCCCTCAGGGGGGAGACGCTTCCCTCAGGGGGACCCGCCCGGGGAGCGGCTCCCTCAGCCCAGGGCAGCCCTCACCCCTCGAGGCGAGTCGCTCCCGCCGCCTGAGGAGAGCGGGTCACTGCCGTCAGCCCCGCTCCCTCTCATCGCCCCCCGCCCCGGGGCAGCCCCGCTGTGCGTCGAGCTGTTCCCTCCCCGGTCTGCCCCTGTCCCGCCATCGCCCGTGTCCCGCCGTCGCTGCCAGCCCCCCGCGCTGAGGGGCTGCCGGGGCTCCACAGACGCCAAGTTGAGGCTGGTGATGTCGGTGACAGTGCCTCCCCTGAAGCATCAGGAAGTGTCAGTAACAATAACAGAGATGTGGCACTTTTGGGTGATATTTTCCTCATCCGCCTCCGCGTTACTTCTGTGCGGTGAGCTGGCGCAGGCCGATAAAGTTTGTCCCTTGCTGAGGAAACAGAGGGGAGAAGGTTTTTTAGCTTCCCCTCACGTTAAAAGATAGAATTTGGTTTTTTTTCCTTTATGAAAGACCACAAGCTGTTGTCTCTCACGAAGCAGCCGGTGGTGCAGTGTCTCTCTGTGCTCGGTGGACGGCAAGGCACCAAAAACCTTGTCTGTGGGTTGTTGACGTGGGGGGACAGCAGGTGAACAAGTGCTCTCCGCGTCTATACAGGTCTCGGTTCCGTTTTTAAGTAGAATAAAATCTTGTGGAAAGTGTATTCGTGCATCTGCATTGCTCATGCCAGTTCATGATGCCCAAGCCACCTTAAAATCAATAGGCGATAAGAGGAGGACAGTTTTCTGGGAAATAAGGGGGCATTTTGCAAACGTCGGAAGGTATGAACACGGTTGTCAGTCAAATTACTGCACTTCCCTGTGTGGCGTTGAGTCATGCAGCTGGAATGTTATTTTTCTTTTACTTTCCTGTGCATCAGCTGACTTGAATTAGCCTTTGGAGCCGGTATGCCAAAGTACCTTCTCTTGCCAAAAAGTTCCGTATCGTGCGTTAGAGCCTGACTCTCTTCTTCGTCTTCCAGTGCATCCGCTTTGGCAGAGTCCGCTTACAATTCCTGGAGGCACCCGCCAGTCTCCTATCAATATCCAGTGGAGAGACAGTGTTTACGACCCCTTCCTGAAGCCTCTGAAAATCAGCTACGACCCAACGACATGTCTTCACATCTGGAACAATGGTTATTCATTCCTGGTTGAGTTTGATGATTCTACTGATAGATCAAGTAAGCAAAACTCAGAAAAAAAAATATTTAATGTCTTATTAATGCTTAGAGAGGGAAAATATTTGCATGATATAAAACATTTCATATGAAAATGTATGTACAACAGAAGAATACTTTAGCTAAACATGTATATAGAGTGATGGGAATTGAAATGCAAAAGTTCTATATACGCCTCACTTTTACTAAATATTTGTCACCATGGATGTTGTGGGCAAATGCTCTCTTGTAGGTTGAAACTTACTGCACAACCCTAAATGCCCTGCCTTTTGATTAGGTTTTGTAATATCATATTTTTGTCTACATGAGTCACTCTTCAGTCATATGTAGATGTATCTACTTAATTTTAAATGAGACTCCATCATTACGCTTTATAAATCTGCTATGCATTCCAGCATTTTAATGTGAATAAGCACTCTGACCTGAGCAGCTAAATATTTTTCAAATGTTCATTAGAATCAAGTGACTTAAAATCAAGATATTGCTATCAAATTCCAGATTTTCTGTCCATTGTTCCTTTTAAAAGTTGATTTTACCAAGGGATATTGCTCGTATGTATAAAGAAGATATTCCCTAAAGGTAGATGGACTGGTAGCAGTTGGTCAGGGATGTTGTGAAGCACATTATTCATGGAGGGGAAAACTGAGGTACCTTGGGCAACTTTGAACCTGTTCATTTGGAGTAATTTATGTTTAAGGTGATTGTTTACCTTGAGAAATTCTAGAACGTTGTAAGGGATTTAGTAATGCTCTTGGGAAATGCCTTGTCTCCACGATACCAGTATTTGTGGTTGATGTTTGGAAAGAGGCTGATGAAGCGATGCAGCTAAAATGGTAGTGGTGGAATGCATGGAGCTTTCAGGGGCTTG
>VZTO01017424.1:0-17649 GCA_013400615.1 Syrrhaptes paradoxus
CTTCAACCATTCTGTGATTCTGCGGATTGATTTTGTTGCATCTCAAAGGAATGCTTTTTTTAGGAGAGCTATTAGCAACATGATGCTAACAGAGGTGTCAATGATCTCTTCTCTCCAGATGTTCCCTAGCAGTTATTACAAAAGAGAATATTTCTGCTTTGTTTTGAAACTGTGGAAACATTCCCTTGTGACCATATGTTGCCTGCCTGCCTTCCTTCTCCCACACATGGGCAGGTTTCATGTACCAATTATTCCCTTTCTACACAAGGGGACAACTAAATTATATAAACAGGTTCATCTACAATCATTCTTTAGTTTTCACAGCTACACTAAGTACAACTTAAACTTTCTTAGGCTTAATCTTTACTACATAAAAACCCATACTTCTGTAAATGTAGAAGTTTACCTGCATCAGATAATACATGTTAAAACCATCTTGCTGGGTAAAATAAATCCAAACATATTTCTCTGAAACAGTAGTACTAAGTATTAGCTCAATTATTTTTAAAACAATGTCCCCATCAGTGCAAGATTGAAAGAGCTGTTTTTAGCCCTGATGAAACTAAGCAGTAGAAATTAGTGTTGATTTGGTTTAGTGGAAATCTAATTCATTTTGCTTAGTCAAAAAGTCCACAGCTTAAATTTCCCAGACTAGCTATTAATCAAAAACCAGGTTGCAGTATGCATTTGAACTGCAATGCATTCAAGGGGCGACTTCATAATCTTAGGATGGACAGGCCCTTAGGGCAACAGAATAGTCTGTCCCCAGTACATATATAGCTACCTGAGACTTCCAATATGGGTACCAGATAATTGCAAGGACAGATACCTGCTAGGAAAAGACCTACTTTATTGCAGTTACTATTTAATAGCTGTTGGTATAGCAGTGGTTTCTGTATATCATTAATCTAGAATGGATTAAAAAGAAACCTTGAGGGAGGATCTTCTTCCTCTCTCTTCCAAGGTTTTGTATTGAAGTAAGAAGGTACTACAAGCACAAACTTATTGAGTCATTCACTTATAGTCACCAGGAATTAAATTTCAGGGTTAAGAGAAAATAATTGAGAAATTTTCCTTATTTAAAAAAAAGCAAAGAGAATATTTTTAGCTTTTAAATCTAGTAGTAACTCTGCATGTGTAAGTGCTCCTGACTTTTAACTGTTAATGCAAAATCTATGGAAACTCCACCACAAGCTGTGTTTGCAGCTGTAGGATGCCAGAAGTGTCCCAGATGAACTTTTCTTGGTGGGTTCTGAAAGAATGACACTGTGTTTTTATATTGAGGAGACAAAAAAGTATCTTAAAATTGTGCTTCAAATCAGAGGCAAAAAAAATACAGCAGTCTCAGAGAGATACAGAGCAATGTAGNCCAAAGGGATATTCTATACCATATGAGGTCATGTTCATCAATAAAAACTGGGGCAGAGAATGAAGGGTGGGGACTTGTTTCCCAAGGTGGCTGTTACTGAGAGATTGTATGGGCACTGACCTGCCTGTGGGAGGTGGCAAGTGATTTCCTTTGCATAATTTATTTTTTTCCCCTCTCTCTTTTTTCCACTGACCAAACCATCTTTATTTTGACACGTGAGTTTTCTTGCTTTTGTTCTTCCTATTCCTTCCCCCAACCCGCTGGGGAGGGTGGGGGAATGAGAAAGCAGCTATGTGGGTGCTTGACTGCTGTCTGGGGTCAACGCACCACACTGGTAAACTAATTTTGAGTCAATACTACATCATTGCTGCAGCCTGAAGTTAGTACAACTCAGCTCATATCCAAGACATGTCAATACCCAGGGTATGAGAAATGATCATCATTGACAGCCTGACTGCTTCAAAAGTGACCAAAAACTACCCCAAAGCCTGCTTAATACACAAAACAGCTGAAGATAATAAATTTAAATAACAAAAAAGCCTAGAAAAGCCATATACCTCCACAAGAAACAACACACATTAAAGGGGTGGTACCATTTCTTCCATGAGAAAACACAGCTCTAAACATTGCTACTGGAGTCACTGGAGTGGCTTTTAAGAGTTCATATGTTTGAGAGTTTCTTGAATTTTCTTTGATGAAAAATCTGATTTTACTATGCTATGTTGGAGTAACATCAAATGCACTGTCATGTTCATAAAAGCTACAAAACCCAGAAAGATAAAAGACAAAATTGTGATTTCTGTTATGACTACATTACTGTTCTAATCACAAGGAAGAACATGCTTCAGCATGTTGTGACATGTACCAATATAAAATGATTTTGATGTTTCACCAATATAATATCCTATTAAATATACAAATTGGTATTCTGTCAGTGTGGTATATCGCTGAGGTCCCTCAGGAATTACTACTGAATTTCATTTTTCATTTAGCCAGCTACATGCTGTACATTTATTAACAAAATGGAACCTGCGTAGATCTGCAGTGAACTGCGTTCACCCTTCAGGCAAACAAGCCCCTTAAAGCTCATGAATTTTAGCTCCCAAGATGTCTGATTGTCTTGCAAGTTCACTTCACCTAAAAGCACTCAACAGGCTGACGTGGAAAGGAATGACTAGAGGAAATGTGAATATTTCACCAGTGAACCACTGGGAAGCTTCCAGAGTTGAAAACAAAGGCATGAAAAAATCCTTTCAGATGTGTCTTGGAAGCAAATAACTAATCATGATATTTAAATTATTTTTAGAAGAGGAAGTATGAATGAAGATGAGGAGCAGAGTAGTGGCTCAGTCAAAAATACTGTTAATGAGAAGTGAGAGGAGAACAAGTGCTGAATACAAAGGACAGGGTCTGAAAACAGTGGTCCAAATCACTAGAGAAACTAAGTTGGAGGAAAACTTCAGTTAAGAAAAACACTTCCAAGCGGCCCTAGTCACCAAATTCTTGAGCAGGAATTTGTAAAAAATGCTCAGAGACACCAAGAATCTATTTTTTCATAGATGCTGCAAGAAAAGAGTAGAGATATAGTTAGTACTAAGTGACTACAGTGTCAGAAGGAGATGGGCTGTAATTTTCAATTACAGAAGGATACTAATTCTGGAAGTTCAGAGTTTTGACACACAACTCATTTGGGCATCAAAGTCATATTTTTAAGGAATATTAAAACAGATGTTGTGTGACCTGGTGAGGCCTAACTAGATTCAAATGTTAGCCAATCGGCATCTGATGGCTGTGATCATCAAAATAGGGTCAGGGATTTTTGGAAAGATTTAGATGCTTGTTGACAGTCAGACCAGGACTTGTTTCCCATCAGAACTGTTACCTTCAGGATAAGATATTTCTGATCTGAAGATCTCGCTACAAAAGCAGCATCAGCTGATGTAGGAGGAAAGACAGAGTGTATGTGGAGAGCAGTTTGAGAAAGATACTGTTGAAATTGCATTATGCACATTAGATCAGCAGAAGACTTCACTGCAAGCACAGAGGGAACAGCTAGGGAAGACAGTGGCTGAGATCAGGAGGAGAGGAAGACCATGACTGCTTGAAATAACCACTCACTGCAGAGTGAGAAGGAGACAACATAAATAGATTCACAGAAAGCAAGATGTGAAAGTTCCTGATAAGACTGAAATAAGTGACCTTATCTCACCTTGCCTACTTAGAACTTGATCAGTAATAACTGAGTCACTTGTACCAAATATTTATCTAGTCCAATTTTAAAGAACCACCCCCCTCTTCCCCAAACAAACAAACTCCAAAATTAAACTTTCCAATTGCAGGTTCCACAACCTGCATACTTTTTGATTTTTACTCCTCAAGGTGATTTTTTTTCCCCTTGTTTAACTAAGCCTCCTTCCCCAAGTGCCCCCTTGTGAGAGTTGACTGGGTCTCATCAAGCTGCAGATCATTTGGATGTATAAACAATCCAATACTTCCTTCAAAACCCTTCTAGCTTGCTCAGGAATGTAGAACAATAAATCTTTCAACCTGAAAGCATTCGCAACTTTAAAGGAAAAGAAAGAGAAGATTCCAGAGCAACATTTTTAAATGCCTCTCCATGATTTCTCACTGTACTTAAGGGGATCAAAAACACCTGCTCAAAAAAACTTCTCCTCAGAAGCTAAGAAGAGTGTGAAAGACCAAGATTCTTGTTAGAACATGCAGAGGGGTAAGAGAATTTTTTTAAGTTTTTTTTCTTCCTCTTTGTTGTTGCTGTTGTTGCTACATCTCATACTAGTCATGGAGAAAAAAATGTACTTGAAGCTCCAGAAGTACATTAAAATTTAATGTTCACTATAGTGGCTTAAAGACCTGATATCATTGTATTGCCAGGTGATAGGAATGAAAAGATCAGAGATGCAGGTTTCCTGGAACTGGCAGATTGCATCTAAGATACTCAGATCTGTGTGTCTCGTTGCCTTTTGGTGATTTTTTGTTAACATATTTTGCCAAACTTTCTTTTACACAGGAAACAGAAGTAGGGACAGTGCAGTGGATTTTTCTTCCTCAATTTCTATAGTGATATGTTATCCTTTCAGGAATGTGGTAGATGCATATTGCATAGATTTTGCAAGTAAATCATACAAGTATAATAGACAAACTGCAGGAGGTATGCTATGCTTCCTCACAAATCATCAGCTTGGCAGAACAACTACATAAACCAAAAGCCCTTTTTTTTTTAATTGCTGTAGTTTGTATCCTGCTGTGTAAGCAATCTTCCTTAAAGTTATAATAACTTCCTTCATAAAAGCCGTTGTCTTCAAAGCATTTGTTTCATCTAGACTGCAATTTTCAGAGAGTGGATAAACAAAACAATTTTCCTGGAATTTTCTTACAGCAATTAGCTGTAATGAAATTTAAGCCAATTACACATTCAGTTACTATCAGCTTGCTAGGTCTCTTGTTCAAATCCCAGTGATCTCATTCCCCAACCCATTTTATATGTGTACAGGTTCCACCATAATTGCTTCCAATGATTCCGTTCAATTTAGGAAGATCTACTTTGCATCATTTGTTTCATGTTTGATCAGATAAATGCTATACTTGTAATATTTCCATGTTTTCTGGGCTTCTTGCATTTCTGACTATATTTTCAATAGTAAAACTACAAAAGCTGTTATTTCACTACAGATTTAATCTCAGGAACTAGTTCAAATTAAGTGAACCATTATACTTCACATTTCAGTTGGGTAAACAGAGCTGGGCAGTGTAGTCAAGAACTCACTTAAATGAGCTGTGCTTTTGGGTAGGCTTTAGCCTGTGACAGTCAGTCATGTAGTATATTTTAGCTGGATGGGCAAAAACTTACTAAATTGAGCAACTTGATAATATTGGTTTGCCTTATGATATTTCTAACAATACTGTTTTCTACTCAGAAGTCATATGCCACCTATCTTCTTAATGCTCCTTTGTATTTTGTTGTGGCTCCTACATAGAAGCTCAGTTTCTCCAGAAGTACTCCAGCATTTGAAAATGTCTTTGGAATAATTCCTAGATCTGAAGAAGCAGCTAGAGAAAGTCACAGGGCAGAAGTATCAGGATATTCCAGAAAGTGGTTTGTGGTAGCAACAAGAGTAGGAATTCAAATAGCTGCTTGGTATTCTGGAATGGTTGTTTTGTTCTGCAACAAATGTTAACGCTCCTGAGATGGAGTGAGAGCCACTGCTAGCCTGTATAATATTTAGAATTCTGGTGTGAAGTGTCTAAAGGAATGAAAAATAGCAGAAAAATGGGAAATCCAAATGCTTTATGGCATTGAAGTATTTTCTATAACTTATTGTGTCAGTCAGATGAATAGGACATAGCTTTCTTGTTTTCTATGAGGAAAATAAACAGCAACATTGGCATGCTCTTTTAGTACAAAGTCTTCCATCACTGAAGACTACAGGTCTGATGAGAAAGGAAAATAGTGAGTCTTCCGCTCTGGTGATTCATCGTATAATTTTAGGCCTGCAACTAGAACCAAAAACACCACATCCTCTAACTGTGACTCTCTCACCCTTGCCGTCTAATTGAAACCTTCTGCATCTATATATAAATCATAAAAATCTCCTATCTGTATTATGAGATCCTAAAAGCTTCCAAAATTAATTTGCCCTCTGTTGGGAAACATATAAAAATAAGAATGTTAAGTTTTTCCAGCAATATTTTGGTAACCTTGTAAGCTGGCTTTGAGAGCTGGTGTAATCTCCTACTGCACATCACTCAGTAGATTTGGAAGCAGAAACGAGATAGCATAGAAAGGGTTATTGTTTGACTGGAGAAAATGATATGGGAATATTGCCGAAGTGGAGAGCCAATTATACAAGGAAGGGGGTGAAAATAAAAGAAGATAAAATGTAACTGGACTATAATATTCTATTTAAGGAAAAAATTGAACAAAATACTCAAACTGTTAAATCTTAATTTAAACTCTCTGGGAAAATACTTTTTTTTTTTTTTTGGCAAGAATAATCTCTGGCTTTCCCAAACTAAAAAGTAATTCCAGCCATTAGAAATTAAAACTGGTATTCATATTCCAAATAATAGGAAATTGTAAATGTCACTGTAGGTAGTACAGATGTTTACAGTGGATATGTTGCTGTTACTTCAATCGAAATTAAAGTGAGATTTATCACTTAAAAATCCAAAAATAAGTCTCCCTGGAATCTTGTTCCATATTTGCTTTCCCTTTAGTTCATGCAGCATCAGGTAATACCACAGTATTTCTTAAAAAAGGACAGATTACTACAATTGCTGCTCTCACATGTTTCTTTCTGCATGAAACACGAACTTCAGAATATTTACTGAAGATTAGGTTTTTATACTATCAAGGGCAGATTTAAAAAGGACAATACTCAAGGAGATGCAGTCTTCAAATAGTCTCAGTACTTGCACAGTGAAAGCATGCAAGATGGTGTAGGTAGCTGCTCTGTGTATCTGACCCACTTCTGAGGTAGGGAAAAAAAGAATAGGGGATGAGCTTTGTTTATCTTCCTGCGTTCTTGAGATTGACTTTATATTTGACAGCTTTTATATTGTGCTGATGCTAAGTGCAGCTTAGCACTACTAGACATTCCCAGATATTCCTGCTTGATAATATTTGCTTTGGTAAGGATGAAAATTCAAACTCTTCAGAGCTAAGTAGTGATTAGCGACAATTTGGAAAATTCTCAGGTCTGAGGTCCCGATTCTCATGGAGAACTTCAGAAAGCAACACCATGATGGACAAGCAATTTGGGAGATATTTTAAGTGTATTGTGGGTCCTAATGAAATTACTGGGTATGCTGACTAGAAGTAGTGCTCTAGTGAACCAATTGTTTGCAAATAAACAAGATATTCAGGAGATATTCAGATTGTACAACTCTTGAAGCACAAGATTGGTACAATTCCCCAAGCAGGAGGAGAAGCAGACAGCAAGCAACTGCTGCAGAATAAGGCTGGCAAATTAATTACAAATGACAGAGAAAAAAATGGAGTACTTAATATCTCCTTTTTTTTCAGACTTCACAGGTAAGGCCAGCCTATATCTCTGCCAAGAAGCAATGATGCAGCATACAGTGAACCACTGACAGAAGAGGGCCAAGTTAGGCACCATTTGTACAGATTACGTCTATAGACATTTGTTGTTGGGATCTCACAGGGTGCATCCAAGGGTGCTAAGAGGGCTATATGACATCACTGCAAAACCACTCTATCATTTTTGGAAGGTTATGGAAGTTGGGGAAAATTCCAGATGAGAGGAAGAGGAATGGGAAAATATTATTTCCATCTACATGAAAGGTAACAAGAAAGATTCAGGGAACAACAGACTAGTTGACAAGTTAACTAGTTAATAACTAGCTATAATTTCTTTTCATGTTTTCTTGCTTTCTACCTGGAGAATGGAAACAGAATCAAAGTGACAATTCTCATTTATTGGATAGTATAGGATATTTATGAGTAGATATTTTTGTGCAAAAATACCTGTGGTGGAACCAGACCAAAACATTGACTCTGCTAGCTGCAGACCTACTGGAACTAGAGAACAGACAGCAACAAAGAAGAATTTTTCTAGGTGAACTAACATTAGCCAATTGCAGCCCATTCTATTAATGTCTAACTTTGGTTATTTCATAGAATCATAGAACCATAGAATGGTTTGGGTTGGAAAGGACCTTAAAGATCATCAAGTTCCAACCCCCCTGCCATGGGCAGGGACACCCTCCATTAGACCAGGTTGCTCAAAGCCTCATCCAGCCTGGTCTTGAACACCTCCAGGGATGGGGCATCCACAACTTCCCTGGGCAACCTCTTCCAATGTCTCACCACCCTCACAGTGAAAAATTTCTTCTTTGTCCTGGTTCCAGTTGAGATGGAGTTAACTTTCTTCACAGTAGCTAACGTGAGGCTGTGTTTTGGATTTGTGCTGAGGAGAAGGCTGATAACATACTGATGCTTATAGCTGCTGCCACGACAATGAACGACTTCTCAGCCTCTCTGCTGTGCCAGTGTCTGCAGGTGCAGGAGAAGCTCGGAGTGAGCACAGCCCCAGTTACTAGCCTGGGATTTGACCTTAGTTTTAGAGTTGAGACCCAAATTGTCCAATGGTCTATTTCATATTGTGCATGTCATGCCTAGTATATAGATGAAGCTCTGTCCAGAAGTTCTCTCTCTTCTCCTCCAGGTTGTATCCCCTCTGAGTCATCCCTCTCTCAAGGTCATCTTGGTCTCTTGGACTTCTCAGGCTCTTATCTCTGTTCTGGGAGTGCGGTTTTGGGACTCTCCCTGCTCCAGAATTNTCCTCCAGGTTGTATCCCCTCTGAGTCATCCCTCTCTCAAGGTCATCTTGGTCTCTTGGACTTCTCAGGCTCTTATCTCTGTTCTGGGAGTGCGGTTTTGGGACTCTCCCTGCTCCAGAATTGTTATCTGGGAATGGGCTGAGCGTTGATCATTGGATGGTGAGCGGTACCACTGTGTATCATTCAATTGTGTATTTGTATATATTAGTATTATTATTATCATTATTATTTTCAGTCTTCTTGTAGCTCAGTTATTTCATTGTTCTTATCTCAACCCATGAGTCTCTTTTCTCTTTATTAATTTAATTGTCTCCCCCATACCCGGAGGGTCAGTGAGCAGCTGTTGTGTTTTACTGCCAGCCAGGGTAAAACTACAACATTATTTTATCCATGATAGTCCAAGACATTGCCTTTTTGGCAAGTCTCTGATCTATGTGCCTCAGAAAGGAGCTGTTACAGCCAACGTGTATTTAAATTGAAAGAATTTTGTTAACATAGTTACAGTATCCCTTAGAGTGACAAACTGACAGAAATGTTCCCATTCATAGGTGCATGAAAGGGAAAATCATAGCAGTCCACTAAGATGTTGTCTTTTCCCCCATCAAACAGCTCTGCTAGAAAACTGTAATGAAGATCCAGACTTCATCATATGCTACTGATATTACAGAAACAAAATGTGACAGAGCTGTAAATCTGATTTGAACATGTGAGAGCAACAATTGGAATAATCTGTTCTTTTTTAAGCAATAGTGTGGTACCAAAACCAGACCGTGTTGCAGAATATATCCTCCATTTGTAGTTTTCACTGAGAAAGAAAAAAACCTGTCAGTGAATGATATCATACTGACAAATCAGTTTTCCACTTGATTGGTCTTATATTGTCACAGGCTATATATTATATATATTTATATAGGTACATAAAGTGAACCATTTCATAGGTAAAGATTTAAAAGACATTAGCCCCTCTTGTGAGTTATGGATTGCTTAAATGCAAACATTTGTACTGATCATTTTCAGTACAACAGTAATCTTAAAGTCTAACCAAATGTGCGAAGGTCCCTTTCAATCCAAACCATTCTATGTGTCTATTAATGGAAGAGTGCAGAAGAATGAAAAGTTGCTTGTCAGCAATCCCTGCTCCCTAAACATGAACCTGCTTTAGTAGTTGCAAGAAGGTCATATTCTTCCCAGTCTGGTCTGCTGAAAGGACAGCTCATAGCAATGGAAGAGGAAACATGCATTTTACTCTATTCATCTGTGTGGGCATTTAAACCTTTGATTGTCTGTGGCTGATACTGTCTCTTCTTTTAAGTCACAGTATGAAAATATGTCACAGAATCACAATAATTCATGCTGTAAGGGAACAGGAACTCGGGAGTTTTCTAGTTCAGCCTCCTGTTCAGGCAAGGTCAGCTGCAAGATCAGACCATGTTGCCAAGTGCCATATCCAGTTGAGTATTAAAAATCCTTCAAGGACGGAGGCAGCACAATTTCCCTGGGCAAACTACTCCTCTGCCTGATTATATGTGTGCTGAAAAAGTTTTTTCTTATGTCCAGTCTGATGTTCTCTTTTCCAGCTTGTGACTGTTGTCTTGTCCTCCTCCCGCTTAACGTTTTCAATAGCATGGCTCTGTCTTCTCAGCATAGATACCTTGTTGGTACGAGGGGGCTGTTGTTAGGTCCCCCTGAAGCCACCTCTCCTCCAGACTCAGCAACCCCTGGTCCCTCAGCCTCTCCTTGCAGGGTGAATGACCCAGTCCTGATCATGCCGGTAGCCTTCCCATGAACCCCTGCCTTTGTTGTCATGGGGGGTACAAAACTGGATGCAATACCCTAGACGTGGTCTAGCGAGCGCAAAGCAGCAAGTGACTATCCTTCCTCTTGGCTGTTCCATTTTGTGCAGTTGGTTAGCTAACACACCCTCAGATCAGCTAGCTGTTTCACATCATGTTCCCAGTACCCTAGCTCTTCTGAGGCCTGGTAAAGAAAGCTTAGGTATGTGATGCGAAGTAGAGAACTTCATTCACAATACTTCTCCTAAGCCTATGCTGATCTACCTTAGGGAAATTAAGAGCTTGATTGATCAAAATGCTTTAGCCTGTATGCAGTTTACTTTTTACCTTACTGAGTAATTTTTGAGATTCTTGGTGTTTTGGAGGCCTCTCTGACATTATGCTGCCAGACAGAGTTCCATGGCAAAAAAAAAAAAAAGCATAAGCCAGGTTGTCTGGAGCCTGAAGCTGACACAGTAACCAGACGACCCTGTGCTCCCTTTTATTTGAGCAAAGATCTCCCTGCAAAACTGTGTGATTGTTGCTTAAGGATGACCAGTTATTCCCATTGATTGCTACATACTGATTCTGCAACTAAAACACATTTTAAGGTAATGTGGTGCCATTATACCTAGTGATTATAATTTAAAACAGAATTGTGCTTCTGATTCATGTTCTGTGTGTTTAAAAGTGTTTATGCAATAAGAAAGAGAACATCAGGGCATCCTCTATATGTTTTTATGATTCCAAAACACTGAAGTAGTTCCATGATTACAACCAGCACTTAATGATACACAGCAGCACAGTACATTAAGGAGATTTTATTGACTTCAGTTGAAAACTAATCAGCAGATAATGACAGAAAGGAAAGGGAATTCAGCCAAGCACTAAACTTGAAACACACGTACTGCAGATCAATGATGTTTCAAATTAAACACTTACTTACAGACCAATCATTCAATGATTAATAAAACATACACAACTTACAATTAATTCACTCTGACAAATACACAAGATATGTTAATACAGCTAAATTATTGTGTCCTTTACAGTTCCTGGTTGATAACTGTACTGTTTGTATACCAAGATCTCTCTAATGTGTACAAAATGTAATTTAAATTCAGTAAATATTGTACAATTCAAATACATAGCAACTGTGCCTTCCTCCCTCAGAATATGCCAGGCAAAAAAAATAAGTATCTTTACCATTTCCCTTTGTTGCAGTTAAAAAAATACACAGTGCTTACAGTATTGCTTCTAAATTATGAATAGCTAACTCTGTCAAAATGTGAATGTTGAGTCTGAAACACTTCAGGAGACTGATTTTTTTTTTTTTTTCTTTACTCCACTTTAAGTTTTCTTTTTCACCTCAGTGTCACTATAAATGTTAATGTGGCATGCAAGTAACTTCTTTCAAGCCTGGAGCTTTGAGGCAGCAGAAAAAGCAACCCAACTATGCTGTGCTACTTATATATATATGAAAATCTCCAAAGCACAGTGTCTTGTTTTTCTTATGCCGGCAAACATCTTGGCTGGTTTTTAGCAGCTGCAGTGTCTTCATTTTGCAGTGCCCCTGCAAGATCCTCAAAGCCTGCCTCCTTTAAGGAAGCTCTAGTCCTTTTCTGGAAATAGCAATTTTCTTTCCCTGTGGCATCTGCCATTTGAATAAAACAGTGGTCCAGAAGACATCGCCATGTGCTTGCAGTTCCCTAAATCATATGGGAATGACACACTTCCTAGATGTAGAGCCTGTCCTTCAGAACTGGTAACCTCAATCAATCAGTCACTTAGTCTCAGATTATTATGCCAAATAATTTCATTTTTAGTTGTTATATTTTTTTTCCAACATTTCTTTTTCTAGGATCTTTGGCCACATTTTCAAGTGTATTTCAGCAGCTCTGAGAGTTGGAGACCTGCGCTGAAAGCTGACTCTTAAATAATCATTCCACTTTAACATTCAGGGCATTTCCATAATGGGTGTATTGCAAATGGGTGTTCTGAGACTCATGATAAAACCACAAGGAGACAGTGCCATTCAAACTTGCAAATTCTGTTTGTCAGAATGCTGTCTAAACAATTTCTTCTGATTTTTTGTTCTATTTGTTTTATTAAAAGAAAAAAAAGGATTTTCAGTTAAAGTTATACAGGAAAATGCTGCTTAATCCTGCCTGATAAAAACCTGGTTTTAAGGAAAGACCTTACAAATGCAGGGGAAAGAGATATGCAAGACAAAGGAATATTGTCAGTCAAGCTTGTCCCTCCCTCTCTCTCGTGCCTGTCTATTTTAGTTTTACCAAGTCATGATCTTCTTTCAGAACAACAGAGGGTGCAGCAGACATTTACAAGAGTTCTGTTCTTCAGCCTACTTAAACAGTTAACAGCAGGAACACGTAGTTGGCAAAAAGAGCAGTAGTTTATTACAGAGTAGTCTCTGATAGTCTAGTATAATTAATAGAGAGAGAATTATATTTGTTTGTTATTGTAGAACTTCAAGAGAAAATTTCCTTTAAAGGCTTTTTTGAAAAAAAAAGTACTCAGCTGTTGCTGCATGCTCCCTGCTTATAAAATGTAGCAGCTTATTTTGTTGCATGTTTAAAATCCTCCTATGTTTTATAGAATTCATTTCTCAGTGTGTTCCTCGCAGTACATTTGGAAAAATATACGTTTAATGCAATGAAAATTGTTATGTTTTTTGATTAATTTCAGATTAAGGTTGTGGGGATCAAAGACTGGTGTTTCTTACTGCCATAAAAAACCTCACTCATTGAGAGGGTCCTTGAATAAAAATCCCAAGGTCACAAAACATTGAACAGCAGAAAGGTTTGAATCCTAGTACAACGTGGACTTTGAACTTTGCAGTTAGACTCTACTTTCATGGGGCCAGAACAGCTGCAGTTTTGCCACAAGGGGTTTGCATTCACAGAGGGTTAGCCTATGGTTTGTGCAGGCTGTGCCACATGCCACTGGTACTCTGAAGGTCTCATGTTCTGCTTCTACTGACAATGCACACCCTGAGGAGCTCGAATGCTAAGGGCTTTAATGTAGCTGCACATTGTCACCCACTTGTATTTCCTTTGATAATGCTGTGACAGTACAAACCACATTAAAACACAGTTCCTTTCTTTTTCATGCCTGAGTAGACCCACTGACTCACTCACTGAGTAATGTAATCAGATCACATTCTCCCAGTTGTCAATGCCTGACTGTACAGTTCCTCACTGGGGAAGAAAAACATCTTTCTGCAAGCCCCTGTGTTCTGTAGTAGAATAACATATGATAAAAACACCAAATTGTTTTTTTCAGCTTTGCCAGGCCAATTGGAGTGCAATGACACTGATCTTTAAAATTAGAGCTGTATACATAATATGGGAGAGAAACATTTTGCTGCTGCAGGATGTATTTTATTTCAAGATGCATTTCCACAACACCAGAAAATTGTGACTGTATTGTTTTTGCAAACTGAATCAATCCAGAACCTGTATGTGATGGGTGGAAGAAGAGAAAATAATTTCTTTACCAATATTGAAAAAGCACAGTGTAAAGAGCAGAAAGGAATACAGAGAAGGCGGAAAAGCCAAGAAATCGTGCTGCATCCTCTGCTGATGGAAATAAAATTACTTCACTGATTTGGATGAGGTCAGTCTGATTACTTCAGAAGTGGAACCTGCTCTTGAATGGAGATTCTTGTTTAATTTCCTGGCACTGTAAAGAGTAATTGCCTTGAGAACCTCAAAATGCCTCTATCAAAAACATGGGAATTAGCAAACAGGAAAAAGTTTGCATATGCTTGCTTATCTCTCTTTCAATATAGATTTTTATCTCCGTGCTGTGACTTCTAAATCTTTGTCTAGCTATACTGGACACTGTACTGTATTTCACGTTTGCTGTGGAGAACTGAAAACTATGCCAGACAAAAAATTATAGATTATTGGCAATAGAATTCCTTCCTAATTCTAAGTACATACATAGAGAGAGAACCATTTAAATCACTCAAGCCTTTTGTTTTTCTGTGCCTTTCTGCTTTTTCTGAAATATTGACAAGTTTCTTCTCATTTTACTCTCTTCAGACAAAGCCAGTTAGGTTGTTTGAACACAGAAGAATTTGAACAGAATAGTACGAGAAGCTTTCCAGGGTGGTAACTCATAAGTTGTCCTTTCTGAGGTGAAGGTGCATTATCTGCCTTATGCCTAAACCAACCACGTACAGAAAAAAAGTGCCCCTCAGTTCCTGTTGCTATCACCCCCACATTACAATTCCTATTGTATTTTGCGTGTCCTTGCACAGAGTCACTGTTGCAGGATCTTTGTACCTCTGGATTTAACTGAGGATTTGCCTCTTAATCTTTATTCCCAGGTTAACAGCAAGCTATAATCAATTGCTCATTAATCATTCTTGACATGTATTCAGCTAATTAGCAAAGCAAAGCTGGTAGAGAAAGTCTTTTATTATTATAAGTAAGCTTTGGGCAAGTTATAGCTTTAACTTTATATGTTTCTATAAAATTTCTATATCAATACCTTTCCTTGAATGGTATGTTGTATTTTTGTCCTAGAGATGTGAATGGGCACAACCCAACAAACATGCATATGAGAATATATTAGATACCATGATCATGTGTGCCAAACTTTGAACTTACACATGAAATTATTCATGTTCATTGGCACTTTAGAATGGAGGGCCTAAATTTTTCATTTTCCTTTTCAAACAAAATTCTGCCTGTTTGTTCTTATTTCTTCCTTCCTTGCTGTTCCTTCATTTATTGTTCTACTTGTGCTGAATAAGCTCTCATAAGACACAGCATCGGTTCCCCATGAAAGATGGACATTTGGAAGTTCTATGGGTTACAAGGCATGAGAAGTAGTTGAAAAGCCACAGAGATCTGTGAGAACAGTCACCATCTCCCAAAGGACATAGTGCCGTCTGTTCTCCCTCATGCCTGTGAACAAAATTATCAGGTGTAATACAGAATGCCTTTTGGAGTACTTCCAGAAGGTTGGTTGCACTGCATGAGTAGCTTGGCTCAGAGGTACATGGCTTGCTTGCTTGTGTCCAGATGGGAGGGTGAATACAACATACTTTGATCCTGGCTATGCCCCTGTTTTGCACAGCTGTCTGATACTTTTGCTGGAACAAGAGAATAATCACTTTGCTTGGACTGATATATTCCTTACAGCTTAATATATTTGTGTTTACAAAACAGTTGGTATTGTGGTAGTGTAATCAAAGTGCTCTTAATGCTCTTTATATCTTTATGGAAGTTGTGAAAAAAGAAAATACCTAAAAGCTTCCTCTGGGATGTCTTACTGATCCTGGAGTTTGTATGTATTGCTGCTTATCAGTATCCTTTGTTTGCAGTCCATTTGGAATCTTTAAATGGCAGTGCTTACTGAGCTAATGTTGTAAGATTTTGCTCAGAGACCTTTTTGTAATCCTACATAGTGTGGCTACTGTGTCCCCTCCAGCTATTGCATTTATGCTTGTAACATCAAAAAGCAGTTACGTGACTCTGTCATGATTGTTTGGTTTTAAGCCTTTACTTCCTTTGTTTTAAGATTTTGTTATTCCCCAGATGTTTGCCTATTTCTAACTCACAGTCCTGCTTTTGTTTTTTAATATTAATGCAAAGGAAACCAGATTATTCAAGATTGCAGCATATCAGCTCCAAATGTTTGCTTATCTTTCCTCATCTTCCTACCCCAAGTGTCATCATATCCATCAAGGTACCATTACTATTCAAAATATATTTCCAAGGGTTTAATAAGTTTGTTCATCAGCTTCCTTGAACCTCACATACCTATTGGCTAGTACCTCTGATTTGTTGATCACCTCTGATTTAATATATTATTTTTCCTGTGATCTCTGACTTTGACAACTTCCCTACCATATTGTTATCAACATCAACACTTCCCCATCTTTTTGTTACATTGTTCTTTTCTCTCTTCCTAAACCTCTGACCTTTCCTTTTCCTTTCAAATGGGTCAAACAAAATAATTTCTAAATTATTTAAGATTTTAAAATTACACAGGAAAACACTCCCAGAGTACCCAGATCTTCACAGATCCTTCTGGTATGTAAAAGATGGTACAAAAGCACCTGTAGAACCCAACTTTATAAATAAAATTAACTTTGCTACTCATGGTCTGAACAAACTGAACCCTGGATCCAGAACCAAATCTCATAGCTCAGCTACATCATTGATCTTTAGGGAACCTGACCAAGGCTCAGTGAAACTAAATCTTACTTCAAGCCTCTTACTTATGTTCCTTCAAAGACAGTGCTAAAACTGTCCACCATGTCCTCTTTATAATCTGACTAGTGAGCAGTGTAATCCAGTTTCCTTTCAGTAACCTTAAGTGACCCCACTTTTCTGTCTCCTGTTATGTACTGATGCTCATATTTGCAATTGTTCTCTTCCTGCCTTTAGTTTGTAATGTAATAGTACTTCCAACATAAAAAGGTGATGTTTAGCACCAGCTTTGGCTCCTATGTGTTCTCTCAGCTTGTCTTATGCAGTGGTAGAACAATAGTTTCACTCACCTGTAGAACTAATTATTTCAATATCCTTATCATCTGGGAAAATACAGATGATGTGTGACTTAGGTGACGATGTTGACTGTTAGTCTGTATCACGGTAACTGAAATCAAGGTGATCTCATTATCAGCAGAAAAAGTCATGAGGTGTGTTGCTCTGTCTGTGACTTCTGTCTTGATTTGTGTATTTCCGTCACATCCTGTATAGCCTGTGTCATAGCAGAAAAGCATTGGAATAATGAATGCTTATTAAAAATGTGAGTACATATGAAAATAATAAAAAATACAGTAAAAATATATCAAAAATAGTTTTTTCAAAAACAGGAAATCATTTGACAAAGCTGGAGCTTTCTTTAAAAGTCATTAGCACACAAAAATAGTTACCAAGAGAGCTCAGTAAAATCCTTAGCATATTTACTCCTAGCATTTTGAAGACAATTCTTCATTACTGAAGCTTTCAGCTTTTCTTGTTTGTAGAGATATACTCCGTACAAGTCAATATGTGATCTTAACTGAGAGTGAAGACATAGAAAAATAATTTTTACCACAATGATATTAAAATTATTCTGCATAATGCTATATTCATTATCTCCGTAATAACTCCAACGTATTGAAATGGCCTGTTGCTTTTCAGGAAGCAAAATCCAAGACAGCAG
>VZTO01017426.1:874-32327 GCA_013400615.1 Syrrhaptes paradoxus
AAAAAAAAAAAAAAGCTTGCACTAGCAGATGAGATCTTGTTGGCAAAATTTTGTTTCCATGCATCATCACTTCTTTTTAGTCTTAGATTTGCTACACATTACTGACGGTAGGTATTATTGTCTTACAGTAATGTTTAAAGGCCTCAAGCTATGCTGGACAGCTATAAACATTTAATAAGTGAAAGTCTTTAGCCTGAAAATACAACACAGTCTAATTTAAGCAATAAGAGGGTGCAACAGGAATACAAAAATGGAGAGTGCTCGCTATCTTAGAGGTGTCAGGAATATATGCTAGATATCACTTATATGTGTAATAAATACAAAAATAATTCTAATTTAAGTTCTAAATGTAAAGTTTAAAGAGCCACTCTGTTGATTTTAAGTGAGGGGTTTTTTATATTATACAGGGTGAGAACACGTATAAACAAATGCCAGACTATGAGAATTCAAGCTTTAATGCTTTGTAATACAGTTCTCTAACATCCCATTTCTAAATGAAGTGGGTCTGATTTCCAGTGATGCTCTTTTTGAGTGCCTGTCTGTCATTTCAATAAGATCATGCCTGAAATCAGATTACTTTATTTCAATGTATAAAAGTTCCTAAAAACTTGAAAATATTATTTTGAGATTGTCATGAACTATTAACTAGAAACTTAAAGAAATCCAGAAGACTGCTCTTTCTTTTTTTGCCAGTCGAGTGAATAGATTTCTTTGTAAATTTAAAGCATGTAGCACACAGTAATCATTTTTATACCTTCCAGTCAGAGTAATTCAAAATTATCCTGTAGCAGAGCTTTTTAGGAGCTGTTTACCAGAAAGCAAGTGTTACAACATTAAGTACTTCATTCAGTGTACTTAACTCTGGAAGATCATGGTTTTAAGGCACGGATCTAAGAATTTATCCCAACAATGAAAAACAGCTTACTCAAACTTTAGAGGTTCTTCTCCTAGAGCTGACAATTGTTTTGCCTATTCACATTATTTGAAAAAATGAACTCATAACATGGTGGTGAAACAGTACATTTGCAACTACAGAAAGATTAAAATGCAGAAAGCAAAACCTCGGTCACTTTTTCCACAGTTTTTAAGATTGGTGAACAGCTGCCCTCAAACGGATAAAACAGAGCACTGCAACATTTTAAAAGTCACTTTCTCAAAATAATAGTGGTAGCATCAGAAGCCTTTGAGTATATTTGATACTTCATAAATAACATTTTTGGTAAGCTCTGCACAGGTGTAGCATACAGAATGCACTATAATTTACATTATAAGCAAGCCTTATTGCTCCTTTGATATCCACAGTGGTCCCTGCCCACGTGTAGAAAGAGTGAGAACCATTTTGTTGGCAAAGCAAGGCAGTCCATATTATACGGGTAAGTACTCTTATGGAGTGACCATGGTCCCAAGTTTATTTATGTGAGGGATTTCTAATACTAGCATACAAATAGTTCCCAAATGATACACCACACAGTAGCCTCTTTCTCAAGTTGGGTGAAAATTAGTCAAGAGATTCATAGACTCTGAAAAGGAAGACAGACAATGGCAGGCAGATGTCTCAGCTGTACAAGCTTTGTTTCTTTCAGCAACAAACCTTAACATAGTGAAGAAGAATCCAGATTTTCTTAACTTGGACTCTGATGATAGTTCCTGGTTATAATCCTGGCTCTGGAAAAATATTGAGGCATGGCCATTAATAACCACTGTGATGAAAGAGGATGGTATCTAATAGAAAACCCCCTAGTGTGAAATTTTTGCCATGAAAGGCCAAGGAGGAGAAGTCTTTCGTAGCTCCTGGTGGAAGATGGTACAACTTGTATGACAACACTATATTGAAAAAAGCTATAAAGGCTCAAACAAATGCAGATAAGGACGATGATGGTAAAGCCCTGGCAAAATATCTGTCAAAATACTTCACACTCCACAAGATAGTGGAGAAATCCACTAGTATAGGCCAAAGAAGATACAAAATGTCAAGTATATGAGCAAAGGGGAAATCATCAGATGCACATATCTACTAGACATTTTTCATGCCTATGTGCACGCTCATATCTGTTTAAGCATCCTGGTACCTAAGTGTGAGTGCACGGAGAAATGAAATCATACTCCAGTTTGACCTACTGCATTTTTATACTTGTGTATGGCATTTAACTACACCAGCCTTGCCTGCTGGGGAGCCCAAACAGTAGGGCAGACCAACCACTGGCAAGGGTTCACTAATTGTAGCCACCAATGCAAGTGAGTTTCAATGACTGTCAGTAAAAAATAATAGATCTCCACTGGATCTGTTCTATCTCACAGCCGATGTTCCTTGGAGCTGAAATGAGACAAATAGGTCAGCTGGAGATTCTAGTGGCAAAAGAAGCACAGCACCTCCCCTCCTTGCTCTAGCCATTTTATTTCAAACACTTCCTTAAACTGTTCACAAGAATTGTCAGGGTTGTGAGCTCTGAAATTGCTCCAGTAAGTGGAATACCTGAAAAGCTTTAATCTTCTTGTCGCTGAATTCATCTTCCACTAGATTAGCAAATGTAAAAAGCTCACAAAGCAGCCAGACGCATGATAAGACAAACACAAGAGGAACAGCAAAATTGTTTCTAAGTGGAGAGTAGCCAAGACCTTCATCTTTGGGCAACAATGAGCTATCAGATCACCTCCCTTTGTTCATGGATTCCTGAGCATACAATACTGGTCCTGAAGAAACGTCAATGATAAAAGCTTCCAAGGCATCTCAACAAATACAGAATTTCATTTCACAAGAAAGAGAAGGGAACATGCAGGTACACACAGCTATAGAAGCAGGATCTGCCCTCAGTCATGATAGTACTAGGGTACAAAGAGTATCTGACAAATTACAAGGGACCATTTGCACAAGCTAACTTTTTGTAAGGTCACATTAAGCACTTAGGAAACACAGACTGTCTAATAAACTGCATATTGGGAAGACTATATGATATCAATACTAATAACACTATCATATCATTACAACATATACTTAACCACACACATTTTAAAGAAACAATTCCTATCATATTTAGACATCCCTGTAAGCGTACACAATCATTTGTAATCAGAGGCCTACACTATTCGGCTTTACTCCACAAACATCCTAACTTTATTTACTGTACTATGGGGTCTTGTTGTCATTGTCACTTGTTTTTAAAAACTATCTTTAAAGTATGTGTTTTCATTTCTTCATTAAACATTTCAGAAAGTATTACAGGTATGCAACAGAAATCCAGCTGCATCATCTTGCGTTTTACAAATATTCCAGACATGCCTGCACAGTCCTCATTGGCTGTAATATGACTTGTTGGATAAGCAAGTTTAACTCTTTAGTCTAGCCAGAGTTGCACCAGCTGTTAAAAAGAACTGCTACAGCTGCTCTGCAGGAATTTATTTGCTGCCCACTTATTTATGCTGTTGTTGCACCTTTAAATAAAGCTGAGACAAGAATTAAGGACAACAGGTAGAGAAGTCATGCAATATTTAACACTGGATTAAAATGCAAGTCAAATTCCCAGCTGAGGGTAAGCCAGGGAAAAGGAAAACAAGTGTTTTTATTAGTAATGAGACTGCTTTTATGAAAAATGAAGCTAGGAAACTGAAAATTTAGTTTTCTATATGGTAATTCTGCTTTTCTTATCACTGTATCACTTTTCCATATAAAATGCGAGACTTACAATGAGAAAATCTCTACATATATACATACATGCACAAAATACACACAAGGCAGCACAAGCAGTACACAAGCAAAATATTTAAAATGTGATTACCAGTTTCTTAATAGTGTCCAAAAAGCACTGCCAAAAATTAGTTTTAGACTTACAATTTTCTTCCTTTCTACATTTTAAACAGGAAAAGGAACAACCCCCAAAACATCAGAAAGGTGTTAAAAATACTTCTGCCACCTAATACAATTAAAAATATTTTTTCTTCTATAGTGAAAAATTCTGTCCAGATACCATTTATTCAGAATTTTTAAAAAACCCTCTTGTATAAAGCCTGACAACACAGTAACACTCTTCATATCAGCTATATTATCTACTGCCAAAATAAAGGGTTGAACATGCAAAGTCTGACATTTGTATATTTGAAACAACAGGTTTTGAAACATCAAGGTCTATTTTGACACAAAATTGTGTTTTTTCTTTACTGGAACTGTAAAAAACACATAAAGCTAACAAATGCAACCACAGATTGTTATAAGTGGCATTCATTTGATAGCACCAAATTAAGCTATATAATCCTTTTCAGCTGGTTAACAGCATACTGCAAAGGGGTGTGAGGCTATTTATAAAGCTTAAGATATGCAAGGTAAAGAATGCCTAGACTACAGAAAAAAGAAGGTAGTCTGTGGAAGTGCTGGCACTCTTGGTTGGTATGGTTGCCACCTTGATATTTGTCTTTTTTCCTTTTTTTCCACACTTTTTTTTTTTCCTTTTCAGAGGTGGGGGAAGCCCTACCTGTATTTTTCTCCAATTTGTTGAAATATCACTTATTATTTAAAAAGCTTATAAGCATTTAATAAAAATTGACTTGCATATGTGTGGCACGGTCAACATGCTAGAGGGAAGGGATGCCATCCCGAAAGACCAGGACAGGCTTGAGAGGTGGACCCGTGCCAATGTAATGAAGTTCAACGAGGCAAATGCAAGGTCATGCACATGGGTCGTGGCAACCCCAAGCACAAACACAAGCTAAGAGGGGAATGGATTGAAAGCAGCCCTGAGGAGAAGGATTTGGGCGTGTTGGCTGATAAGATGCTGAATATGATCCAGCTTGAATGTGCACTTACAGCCCAGAAAGCCAACCGTGTCCTGGCCTGCATCAAAAGAAGCATTAGCAACAGGTCAAGAGAAGTGGTTCTCCCCCTCTGCTCTCGTGGGACCCCCCTGCAGTACTGCATCCAACTCCAGAGTCCTCAGCACAGAAAGGACATGGAGCTGTTGTAGCGAGTCCAGGGGAGGCCACGAAAATAATCAGAGGGCTGGGAGCACCTCCTGTATCAGGACAAGCTGAGAGAATTTGGGTTGTTCAGCCTGGAGAAGAGAAGGCTCTGGGGAGACCTTATAGCAGCCTTCCAGTACATGAAGGGGGCTACAGGAGGGATGGGGAAACACACTTTATCAGGGAGCGTAGTGATAGGACGAGTGGTAACAGTTTTATGCTGAAAGAGGGTAGATTTAGATTAGATATTAGGAAGAAATTTTTCACTGTGAGGGTGGTTGAGGCAGTGGCCCAGGTTGCCCAGAGAAGCTGTGGATGCCCCATCCCTGGAGGTGTCCAAGGCCAGGCTGGATGAGGCTTTGAGCAACCTGGGCTAGTGGGGGGTGTCCCTGCCCATGGCAGGGGGGTTGGAACTAGATGATCTTTAAGGTCGCTTCCAACCCAAACCATTCTCTATGATATGGACAACCAAGCACAGCTGAGTTTACTGGATGTCTGATACTCTGAGTTCAAACCCTAAAAGCAAAGAAGCGCAGTGCAGCAGTACTGAAGTCTGACCAGCACAGCATAAGAAGATTTTTAATGGTCTGTCATCCAAAACAGACACACATGCATACAGGTATACACAGCATTTAGCGTACTTGCAGTAGGACATGCAATACTGGTGGTTTACATTAAAGCCAAAAATTATGCAGACGGGTGAATGCCTCAGGGTACCATTTGAAAGTGTCCTTGCTTTGGACAAAGTCCAGCTTCAAGAGAAGGAACAACACTATTACATTTGGCAAGAACAAGGGATCCATAATGAATGATTTCAAGTCTGATTTCTTCCATTCAGCTGTGTCACTTCCAGTTTCTTAATTTCATTTTTACCTACTCATTTTAATTAAGTGAATAATCTTCTGTGTGTTTTAGAAATCTGACCAGAACTGAAGGACTTAGACATTGATAAAAAGTCTTCAGTATTTGTTGTCTTTTAATTTTTTTTAGTACTCAGTATATTTGGATCACTAAAGATCACAGTAACTGCCATCCTTTAGGGACACTCCATAATTTAAGTGGGAAGAACAAAGGGTCTCCTGCCCCCTTCCAAACATAGATAATCAGAGGCTGGATGACATAAGAATGTGATTTGCACTTACAGGAAACATTGCTCATACTTTCAAGTAATAATGATGTCTGATGATGAATAAGGTGCAATTTATTTCCTGCTGGCAATCTATGATGGTGGTAGGTACATTTTCCACTTCAGTAGAAGCACCAGGGATTGAACAAATGTATTAAAATTTAATAATTATTAACAGAGTAATATTTCATGGCACAGCTGAAAAGCATAGCCACTGTCTCCAAAGATTGAATTACACTGAATATTACTAAAATTCACAATTTGCTCCTTTCATATTATGCAACACACTGTCAGGCAGTAAAAATCAGTAGAAAACTTCAGGTTTTAGTAAGAAGAAACATGAAAAGAAGTAAGGTGCCACAAAGAAATAGGTGGTTTGGACCACCTTGACTTGGCATAGAAATCTCTGCACTTCCTTAGTAATTGTGTCCTTCCAGATCCTCCCCTTCTTCCCAATTCTGGCTGTTACAAACTAAAGAAACTGAATTTAAAATTAGCAAGAAGAAAAAGGAGAAATAAGAGAGAAGTAAGAACAGAAGAGATGCCTGACAGCAATTACTTTCCACTTGTATTTCAGTGATTATTACAGAGATGCCCATCTATGCACAAGAACTCATGACTTTCGCCTTTAAAAATCTCAATACCAATTAACTATAACAACATTACATCCTATGTTGTACTACACAGAGTCTATGCACTCAAAGTTTCATAGAGATTTTTTTAACATAAAGTACATTTTACAGTGATTCGGTATAAGTCTTGAACTTGTTTTGCCAGGAGAGAATGGACAGAACTGTAGCAAATTTTGCTGGAAGTTGAAATTTAGATGGTGTTTTAGTTAACTACACTATGGACAAGAAAGGAGAAGATGCTTGTGACAAAGACAATAGTTTATACAAATACTGGTTCTAGGTTTTATAGGGATTTTTCTAATAGAAATTTCACCAATAACGAAAACTGCAAAACATTTACATGCAGCCTAAACAAAACATAATGGTAGATTAATAAATCTACATAAAATGCACATTATATCATCACTACACAAGTGTAACTTCATGCACAGACACCATATACTACCAAAAGAAAATGGTTCATGTGTCAAAAATTATCCTTTGTCTGTAGACATTAGATGCTGGCTATTCAAACACTCTGCTGAGACAGCCTGGAAATTCTTGTTTCAAGCATTCTGCCTGTTCAGTAATTATTAAACTAGCACAGACATTGACACTGTCTAGTTTTCCTCCCTATACTCAAGAATTTTTAAAGATACATAAACTACTTTACTGTGCACAGTCTGCACAGATGTTTTGCAGATAATGTAATGTCTCCTATAGAAAGAAAGGACATACTGCTTTTTTTTGCGGATTACAGTGAGTGAGAAATGTATTAGGAAAAAATGTTAGACCCACAGCAGCTGTTAAACATAATTCTGGTCCTCAGATCACCTTCTGTTCCTCTGGCCCTCTAAGCTAAATTCAGATCTCATAATTTTCTAAGTAAAAAACATGAATGAATATAAGAAATGCACTGATCGTAACTTACTTTTTAAAGCATACACTTCAAATCAAAAGAATACATAAAGCCATCCATTTCTGAAAAAATTCAAAACCAAAAACTAACTCACAAGCAACAGTTTTCCTTTCTTCACACTTCACCATTTGCATCAAGTTTCATAGCCAGTAACATCAACTTCAGTCAAGCCCCAAAAGGTGAAACAGCTTAAAATCAACACCCAGAGCAACAGCGCCCACTAATAAAATACTCAGTAAATACAGCTGTATCACTACAGACAGCGGGTATTTGGATCAATGATCACATCAGGCAACAGCACCTGCCACAAAGTCAAGAACAACATAAGGAACAAACAACATGTTTAAGTGGGGCAGAGCTCCCAAACGTATTTGTTAGACAAGCCACGCATCCCAACAGAGCATACTGAAAGTATTCTCAAGCACATTTTGATGATTTCTGCTTCATAATGTTGTGGCTATATAAATGGTGAGTTGAAATAGTATTTATTGCAATTTTTTCTTTTTTAAAAGGCTCATTTTCATTTTGAGAACAAAGATCCAGAGCAAAAACCATGTTGGTTCCTAAGTGACACTCATTTCAAAACCTATGAAAAAGTGTGCAACTACACAACACTGCTTCAAGTAGCTATCCTTAAAATATCAATTTAATTTATTCTAAACAAAGCCATCTAGCCAACTAAAATGGCAATTTGACTATCACAGGAAAGTTCCTTTCCAATATTCACCTTTAAGTAGCTCTGCATAGACCAAGCAACTAAAAGGCAATTCAAGTCAATACAATCTTGTGACAATGCACCAATCCCAAGCAAGTCTAAATCAAGAGGCTGTTTACCACCCTAGAGAGTCATTGGCACCTTCTCTGCTTTAGGGAACTGCTGGAAACATTCCTGTGAATAAACAGCCAATACAGCTACTAAAGGATTACATGTATGTTCAGGAAAAACTACTGAATGTGTCCAGAGAGAACCACAAGGAAATAAGGAAGGCATACACTCTGTGATGCAGGCTACAGCTTTACCGTAAAGAGGGTGCAATTGTACATTAGGTCAGATACCTGCATTGACAAATCTGGAACAAAAGCTCTGTAGTTTTATTTGCCAGCATGCCTAGTTGAGGCAAATACCTTGACTGGAGTTGAAAGATTGCCTTCAATTATTGGCACAGAAGTAGAAAATTGCTTGTGCCTTACTCAGTTATGCCTTTAGTCTAGTAAGTGACCTCTGTAATGGGAAACTAAATGAGAAACTAAATCAGCACTACCTCTTTCCACATCAAAAACCATGCATCTTTCCGTAAGGAATGGAAAAGTCAATGGAAATCTACTTATTGAATACAATCTTGTAGTCAAAACTATGACCCCAACCGTCAGCATCAATATTTTCTGTTAAACTACTTTTCCCCTTGCCAGTCACTGAGATTCTTGCCTTTCCTTTCTATACACACTTACTTCACAAATTATACATTAGTACTTTCATAAGTATGCAGCAATATTTGTAAAAATAATACTGAAAAGGAGGTTTAGACACCCTCATTAAGGGAAAGAAAAACCAGAATTTTTATAGAAGAAATTCTGTCCTTTGACTGCAAGTGACATCTTAACATAACAGTTAAATTTAATTACTAGGTATTTCAAGAACTTTGCATGAGAAAGCTGAACTACATAGCCAAGTTCTCAGATAAGCCACAAACTATATCAGGGATAACAACATTACTACAAGCAGAGCCAACACATCAATTAGCAAGCATCATGATCCACTTACACAGGAGGGAAAATTAGCAGAGCAGCAATTATTTAACACCACTTTTACCTGCAAGTGAAGGTGTAGGAGCAATTCTACTGACAAAAAGCAAAAGTACAGCTATACCTCAGCAACCTTTGGGCAGCAAATGAAGCCATTACCCAACACAGCCAAGTAAAAGCAGAGCAAGCGAGAAGTACTTTTCAAAGGAAGCGTTGATAGTTGTAGCAAAGCATGCTGCAGGTGAGTACATGAGGAGAAGAACCTTGCTATCTACAGAGAAACTGAGAATCTGCATTCCTTCCATGGATGCTTTAATATTTAACAAACTACATCTCAATGACAGATGAATAACCTTTCCAAATGATCTGCATGCTTGGACTCATTAGCAACTAAATAGTGTAGTACACAAATGAGAAAGAAGTCAAGGGTTAAAAGTGTTGATTGATACCTCAGAGTATGAGTATTTCTAATGTTATTACAGTCCAATAGGAAAATAAGAGTTTGTATCATAAGGGGGGCAGGGTAGAAAAATCTTTAAAACAGCAAAACTTGCTCCAAAATAACTGAACTGTCATGGTAAATGCAAAAGTAATTCTGACTGGCAGTTGTAAAGATCGTTTATTGTTTATCCAAAGTCATTTACTTACCTTAACTCATTGCAATTTAGTGTTGTAGATCAGAATAACCAAGGGATAAGAAAATTCGCCAGTTCCTAAGCTTTTAAAAGAGAGTGATGTGATAAAAGCTTTCATTAAAAAGAAGAATCCCAGGGACAAGCAAGAGAAAAAAAAATTCTACTGACAATGTTTGTTTTGTTTCTTTTACAATCAGAATGATTCTTTACATGTATCCTTTTCGGCACAGCTTTAGATGAATTATTTTTTAAAACTCTAAAGCCTTGACTGTGAGACATTCTCAGGAGATGAAAGGCATAAAGCATCTACATACCCTATGCGTGATCCCTGCAAAAGTAATGAAGAAAAAAAGAATCTTTTTTCATAGTATAAAGTTTTTCTCTTGTGCACTCAGGGCAGAGAACTACATTGCATTCTTATCACACAAGCCATCTGAAGGTGTTTAGTGCTTATTTTTAAAGGAAATATTCCTACATCATTTCATATACTGGAAACAGACTTCTTCACAAATGAAAAAATATTGAGTCCTTCTGTTCCAGTTTATTCCCTAGACTTAAAAAACATGCTTCAAGTTTTCAGCTGCAGGAGCAGGAAAAATCTTTGAAAAGGAACACTGCAGGAGTCTCCAGAAGACTGCAGCCAAGCAATAGCAGCACCCTCTGCTGCTCAGAAAAGGAGAAAAACCTGCACCTACAAAACCACCACCCCACATACACACACTATATTCCAGACTTCTCTCAATTGTACGTACTGCTTGTACACAAAAGAAGAGCATACTTCCAAGGATCAGCATTTCTCTAACCATGCTTTATTTTCCCCATCTCTACAAAGCTTTTATTCTATTAATATTCTGACAATAACAACAGACTTTCATACAGGAATCCTTTTTCACTTCAAATTTTTTCACCACAAACTGCCCAGTGCAATCTTAAGTTTTCTTTAGTTTTTAAAATTAATGCTACCCTTCCAAACAAAAACAAAAAGCACTTCTAAAATAAATCATTGAGCCATCACAGTCATCATTGGTGGCACAAAGCAAGTTTCACAGGAGTACAGCATACAGCAAGGGAGAAGGTAATTCTGCCAGAGTTATGAGAACCGTACTAAACTACTAAGGTTGAGAAGCATATCTGAAAAGCTAAAAATAAGTCTGTCAGGTTCAAGTCTCCTAGGATGAGTCCATCTTCAACAGGTAGAACCAGAAACCACTTACAAATACAGCTAATGAGTCTACAAACATTCCTTTTCCTTCTTAAAAGCAGCACGTTAATTAGTTGTGTTTATTTTTATGCTGCTAATTCATTCATGCTCCAGCACAGCTGTATTTCTACAACTTTTGTTAACACAGACTGTGTTCCTATGGTTAAATGTTGGTTTATTAATGAATTGCAACCTTAATGCTGCATTATGTCAGTCTTACTGTGTAACCATGACCTAGAGCAGTGCCAGCTCAAGCAGCCCTCTAACCTGTGCTGATCCTTCAGGTACACAGTTAAAACTACCTAAAACAGAGTCGCACCATGAATCAAGAACAATTCCCAAATATGGCTCACTACCAAGCTCCCCAACAGTTCTTACACAAGCACAGCCTGGGGACAGAGCACACACAGAACTGGCCACCACTGCACAGAAACAATACGCAAAGCAATTATCAGCCCACACAGAAATTGTGCTGCTTATACAAAAATCTTTCAGACAACTTCCTTCAAGCTAAACGAGCTTGTTTCAGTTTATGTCAATGTCACCCTAAAAAAAAACAAACCTGCATTAATTATTGGAGATGATAAAAGAAGCTTCAGAACTGACCACCACCAAAAAATGTGTTCTGCTCTGTCTGCAATAGAATTTGGGCTTTGTTACTTACAAAACACTTCAAAAAGTTTCCAATTTGGACACTTAAAAATATATTTTTGAGTGAAGGCATTTCCTGTATTATACATCAACTCCATACTGGCTGCTAGTTGCTACACAATACTTAGTAAATCCTACTAAATCTGGGAAAAATCAAAGCATTGGAATAAAACAAAGAATTCGACTTGTAAAAAGCCAATTGAATGTCATGAAATACAACAGTTTTTTCACTCCAAATGAGAAGCCATATACTTCAATACCTTGAAGAGCAGAATTATCAATAGAAAATTATATAATTTACTAAAAACTCATGTGAAAACATTATGACTTTTCAAAAATCAAATAAGTTAGTTGAGATACTGTAAACACACAAATGAACTGCATACTAATCGCTATTACCAAAAACATTGCTGCAGCTTCCAGAAGCAGACATTCTTCCTATTTACTTGTTCTAGTGCATCTTCAAGACTGGGTCTCTGTACATTTATTTTCATATTCAAACACACAGGGAACATATGTTAGTTGATTTTTTGTGGTTTGGTTTTGGTTTACATCAATTTGGGTTTGTTATTTTTTTAAGTACATTTTAAAAACTTGAGAGTTTTGTAATTTTGGTTTTTTGAAAGGTGAGAGGAGGCTGGATGTTGTATTACCAATTAATGATTAAGTAAAAGAAATTGGTATATAGGCCTAGGAACAACATTCTTCCACAAGAACACTTGCTTACTCCTCTTTTTTATTAGTCACTATCACTGCTTTCATTATTCTTTCTGGTTTTTGCTATTGCTAAGAGTTAACAGAATTTCTCCTTCCTGAAGAATTTGGAAAAAATGAACTACTAATGTACACTGGAGCTAGGACTCCAAGGCCAGGCTGGATGAGGCTTTGAGCAACCTGGTCTAGTGGAGGGTGTCCCTGCCCATGGCAGGGGGGTTGGAACTTGATGATCTTTAAGCTCCTTTCCAACCCAAACCATTCTATGATTCTATATTAGGTGATATCAGTAGCAATAAAAATACGAATATTTATTCCCAAGTTCTTATTGCAAATCAGAAGTTCTCAACAATCATTGCATACACTTTATAAGGTCCTCACAAGCAGGACCCCATATGACATTATGCAGTGTCTTTGTAAGTGAATGACAGGCTAACACACTTTTTTTTAAACCTGTATTTTGTCAATGTACTCACTATAACCTGGCCAGAAAGAACAACTTGATGTTTCTGTAATATTCCACCCTGTTTGTTCATTACAATGTTTTCATCTAAATGAACCCGATATTCTCAGAGAACACCATATCTGCACAATTGCTTACCTTCCTTCTTGCCTGCTGTGAGAAGGAAAATGTCATAAACAATGCCAGTCTTACTAAGTTTATGAGTTAGCATGTAAAAATATTTATAAATAAACACCTTGATCTTTTGAACATAGTCATCAGAGCTCTATTCCTTAAAATATGTAGGAGTATTTGCTCATGTCAAATGCAGGCAAATAATTTGATTATTAACAGATAAAACAGTATAGTTTTTGTGGACTGCCTAAATTCTTCATAGTGTGCTTTTAGGAAGTAAAATTTTGCTTCATTGAAAAACCTTAAGTTAAATATGCAAATTGTTATCCAAAATTCAGAGTTAGTGAGGATTAAGAACACAAAACATGTAGTTTCTCACCTTTGTCTTTATGTAGAATGGTGATGACTGGTGAATGGGCAAGTCCATGAGGCTATTGGAATTTGTGACACTGTTACTGTTACTGTTAGTGTGTAAAACTTCTCTACTGCTGTCATCAGACTGATCAAAGTCATCACTCTCCTGGTCCATTTCTTCCTCCTCTTCCACCTCCTCCTCTTGATCACCAGTATGTTCATCATCTTCTTCCTCTTGGTTACAAGTGGATTCTTCATCCACTGTAATAAGTCTATTGTTATTTTCTTCTAACTGTTCCTGCTGAGACTCACGCCTGTCATCAAATCCAGGTTCTTCTCTTATCTCCCCATTCCTCCCAGTGTTCTGCTCCCCTTGTTGTCGTCTTTGCTGCTGCTCCTCTTCTTCTACAACCCGATTCATCTGCTCCTCATCTACTTGGCTTGAGGAAGCATTACCTCGAAGAGATCCACCAGTTCGTCGCCTCTTGCTGCCCACAGAGAGCAGTTCCTGATTCATTTCCAAAAGCCAGCTTGCTACTTCTTGGACCTTGGCTAAGCTATCCGAAGATGCAAATGCTTTCACATTCTAAGGGAACAAAAAAAGAGAAAGTGGAAAATTACAAAAGTTACCTTTTCTATTAGAGAAAGCATTAAAAACTTATTTCATCATATTACTCCTGACAACTTCAAATTCAAAGAAACAAGGAATAATTTTTACTCAACACACAACTAGAAAAACCAAAACAGGCTACAGACAACTTTGTAGCAAGAATTTCTTCGATCAGTCTGACCACGATCTCTGTAAGCACCAGATTCTGCAAAATTAAGAACTACCTGTCCTCTTAGAAAATCCACAAGAACCATTAACATTCATGTTAACAGAAGATTCAAGTATGTGATATTACTTGCTAAAACCTGGACAAAGACAATTTTCAAATGGCATTATATTTTCCCTCTCATTTGATTACAGACTTTATATTTACTCACGTATTATGAGCTGCTTTTGGTCTTATGCCTTAAAAGCAGGCATATTTTCAGGTAAAATTGAAAATTTCATTTCTTGTTCCTATGATTTTCTTTTAGATAAATGAAAATGAGAACACCCCCTAAAGAATATAGTTTTATCACTTCCAAGCCTTAAACTGGTCACAGAGATGCCCAGTGGCCAAAGGCAGACATCACTAGGCTGCCCGCACAGACCAGAAATTGCACAAACCTCTTCTGGCAAAAACCACTGTTAGCAGTAAAGATCTCCAAATCCTAAGAAACTACAAGAGCTGTTAAATTAGACTGAAAAGTTAAAAAATTGCCAAATTTAAGGGCATAGTAATAGAAATTGAGAAGTACTAATGTAATTTTCGAATTATCTACACAGTTGGCTACACATGCATGTACAAGCAATATACAAGAACAAAGGGATAACACCATGTAGTTAGATCTTGAGTATGGTATTACATTTCCAGCTATACAACCTTTGAGGCTGGCACACTGACTCCAGTTCCCCTAGATTCAACTGATGTGTTGAGTAGGTGAAGTCAGACATGAACTCAACAAGTAGTCAGAGATGTACAGGTTGCACATGAAAATGTGTGCAAAGAGAAAGTAACTAGCTTTCCAACTGCGTATAGAACCACTGTCCTCAGGAGTCCACAGACCACACAACACACTCAGCAGGCTACACAGAGAGAGAGATTCAGAACAGCAATACAGTACTGGAAGGGAGCACGACTGCTGAGCCTTCCTGGAGTAGGAGCAGTAAAGGATGTAAGCTTCTGTGCGCATTCAGTACTGGAAGACATTCTCCTAACTGCTCCCTTCCCCCACTCCTTTTTTAATAAAGTCCTCTATCTCTTGCAGTAAAAAAAAAAAAAAAAAAAAAAAAGACAAAAAATCTAGAGCTTTGGATGATCTAGGTGTGGAACAGAAAAAACCCAGCTTAGTTCCACAACTTTTTGTGTAAAATTTACAACATTGAGTGCAAAAACACTCAACTTATTGGTGAGGAGGGAAGAAAGTACCAGAAACCTTAGCTCTAAAGCAATTTTCATTGTGTTGTACCACAAAAGGCACAGAAACACATTTACAGATGTTTTTCAAGTCTTGCATTGAACAGGATTCAAAGGTGGGATTCTGTACACTTGTTCCTTTTCCTCAGGGAAACACTACTTATATCACAAAGACATGGTTCACAAGTTTCTACATATCTACCCAGATGACAATTGCTCCCAAATAAAATGCTATGAGCTCAAAAGCTGAAATATGTCTTCCAAAGAAAGTGTCCACTAGCAATTAGCTTTGATCAATGAATGAGAAGCTAACACTAAAAAACAATTAAGGTCCACACATCAAGGCAAGGACACGATGAAAGGAAGTAGAGGCTGTGCCAACTCCTGCTTTTACCAGTGGAAAAAAAGCATTAGGGCACTGGGGTGCATATGACCCAAACCAGAAGCTGATGACTCCAACCTTGAGTGTAAGGGGCATATAAAGTGAATGTGCGTTATTTTCTACATATAGTAAGTAGAGTGCACTCTCTGTGGCATCCAAAACAAATGTTTTCACTCAACATTTTTCCCCAAAGCTTGGAAACCTTAGCATATTGGAGTGATGTTTAATAACTCCATTTCATCAAATGCCAAATTTGGTTGCATATATAATTTGATGTTATTACAACCTGTTTATCAGGCTTGCTACATAGTTTGGGCATTATGAACATGACAACACTGCATCTTATTTTCTCACAAAAAGAGAAAAGATTAGGATTTTTTTAATCATTAAATCACGTAAAAACCAGCAATAATAATTTAAAAAGACCAAATGAGATTTACATCTCCATAATCTAGCAATTTTAGCTTCCACCACAAATGATCTTCCAAATAGGCACGAAAGAAGCTTAGAAGTTTTAATCCCATTTTTTCAGCATCAATAGCATTATTTCAAAAATAAGCATCAATTATTGGTTTAGGACTTACTTGATAAAACTGCAAATGTGGCATTTGTTTCCATAATTTAATACATACTTTCAATTTGTATCTATAAGGAACCAACATGAAAGTTCAGCATTGAAATATTTAAGTAATAAAATGCATGATTCTGCTAAATGCTTAAGCAACAAAAATAACCCTATTGTTACTGTTATAGACCCAAATGAAATTCCAGCTAGTTAAATGAACATACACGACTACTATTATATATTTTTAATTACTCCCACATTTTTGTAGTGACCATCAATTTACAAAATTGGCTTCAGTCACAAGTGATTTCCATTTTACTCTATTTGCACAAATAAACTCCACTTGGATTTTCCAGAAGCCTGTAAAATACATTATCAAAATGTAATTACAAGCAGTGCTACATCAGAAATCATCAATATGCAAAGAGGTGATGCATTCGCTAAAGAACAGATGGATGTACATTATGTGAGGGATTTGAAACATTAAAGCTGCCTTCTGTCACGTAAGTGCTTTCAGAATTAACTACTGTCAGCTAATACATGAGACACAATAATTTCCGTAGATAAGGAATAAGATAGGATTACTATTTTTTAGAAAGAAGTGTATTTACAAATCAGCTACCAAAAAACTAAAATGCTGTGTTTTCAGCTAGTACAGTGCCTCCTTCATTTATACTCTCAGAGCCCAGAATGACTCAAAACAGCTAAACCCCAGCAGATCACAGAGGAAAGCTGTTGCTTTCCTACTTACCTCAAATCACTAACTGATTTTTTTTAGAGAGACACCAAAACATTGCGGTGCAGTGGCAACACTTTGCATAAACATGCAAAACTCATTAAACTTGGTCAACAAGTCTAACTTAGCAGCTCCCAGGTAAGTTTCATAACATTTGCAGCCAGTATGGAAAAGCAAAATTCAAAGAATTCTAAGGAAAACGGAAGTCCTTGGACTGATCCAACTGTAAATTCAGAGTTTATTAATGTATCCCCCATCTATATTGAAGATTAAATGCTGCTTAAGCAGAATTCTTCAGCTTTATCCATTAAATGTGCACAGAAGGTAAATTATAAAAGTAACCCAGAACAACAGTTGCTTAAAACCACCTGTAAGAAACGCCAGGCAACACCGGGAAACTACAGAGAAAACTCCTCAGGTTTATCTACCAAAACAGGTTGCATTCTGTACTGAGAGAGAATGACCACTTCAACTTCTTGCTTTACTGCTGAAATATCTGTCTCTCTAGCAGATACAAAAGTTGTTAAACAGTTTTAACCTACAAAAACATAAAACTATGGGAGGGGGGGGAAAACAATCGGGAAATCTCTATCAGTACTGCTGGTTTTTAATATTTTTTACTCAAAACTGAAAAGAAAAAAAAAGCAAAATAAGGTGGGTGCAGAGAGGTGGAGATAAGGGGTAGAAGGTGGGAGGGTTTGTTGTTTTTTTGACAAAGTATAACAGAACTTGAAAAGACTTTAAAGAATTACCTTTGAAATTAGAGAGTTAGACTGACATATACTAACCTAAGTCATGCTAATACTGATCAGTACAGCAGCTAGTGAAAAGACACGGTTGTGGACACCCTTAGAACAAGACTTTTTTATATGACAGATTTAATTGACAAAGACAATTGGAATAGCACAAAAAACTATGTAGATATTTGATTAAATCCTGCCTAACATGTTAATAGAAATAACGCAGTAAAAAAGCTGAGATATATTAAACTGAATAATACTGATTTGTAATTGAGGTAAATAGAAAGTATAAAAGGCACATCTCACCCAAGCTAAGGATCTCCTATGATTTCATTTCAATATCCCAACCTACCTCCTGAAAGAAAAGTAAAATCCATAGAAGAACACTTCGCCCAAGATCCGACACCAGCATGTTGGTACATTAAAGCTAGGTCCACGTCAGCAAGCAGCGCAGCGCACAGTCAGAGCAGACATGCAAAACTGAAGCTCAGCACCCACAGGATATGAGCTCTGGGGAGGGGAAAGGGCTGTTATTTCCAGACCAGCCCAGACCCCTGGGGCCCAAACTGACCCTCACAGCTGGAGCACATGTTCCCATTTAGTTTAACCCAGAAGGCTCTCTGGGACAGCTGTGCTTTAACTCATTGTGCTGAGGAGCAGGTGTGGACAATCAGGAGTTACACTTCAAAAGTGTGCTCTTGAGCCGAATCCAGCCTAACACACAAAGTGCACGCACACCAGTGCTACCAGCCACCTAAGACCTGTTAAGCCCATTTGAAAAGTACACATACAAAGAGAATTAAATGCAGCATCAAGCAAACAGAAAGCAACAACATAATCAACACTAGTAAGACCATGTTCTATGGAAAAAAAAAAATATTTTGAGTATGTGGCCTTGATAGCTAACGATGCAAAAATACTATGAGCAAGCCACCTACATCCTACGTTAAACAAAACGTTTAATATATCAATCTGATTACTGGCTACACAGTTTGTATATGGGAAAGAATTTGAACAATAGCAAAATAACAAACCGAAACAATCAACATGCAATAACTGAAAACTGAAACTATACCAAGTCAAGTGAAGAATACACCACCTTATTTTATAGGTTATGGTAGTGGCCAATTATTCTTATGTAAGGACTTAACAAGGACAAGATACTTCAGATAAAGCCACAGCTTGAACTAAAGTTATGAGCCTTTAACCAAAGGTACATAGGAGTATATAAAATTTATATTAAAAAAAGAATTTTGCTGCATGACACAGGACAGCAATCTTGATCAGAGTAACAGACTCCTCAAATAATAAAATTTTGAGTTTAATACAGTGTACAGAAGAGGAAAATAAACAAACCTTCCACATTTCCTCAGCACAGAATGTTGATTAGAGCAAAATTAACACAGAGCTTTAAAAACTTTCAATAACTTTTCAACAAAATAAATGCATCTCATTCTACAAGCATGCATAATTTTTCTAAGAACAATAAATTACTTCTTCCAAACATATACACACCCCAAGTCTCTCTGTCAACTCCATTACTCACAGCTCTAAGCTGCAGAGCAAATTAGCAGCTAAAAGATTCTCTGGTCCTGCCCTACTATCACCCTACCCAGCAAAGCTCTGCCGGCTCTTTGTGGAGCAGCACACATACTTTCCCTGTTGGATTAGAAATTATCCTAGTCCCTTTTTCACTCTCTCTAGATACTTTAACAATCCATTCATGTTGTTTATTCAGTGCAAAGTGGTTAAAGTAACCAACACTAAATGAAAGTGCTCCTTTAATTACCTACTTATGTCAGGCATAACTCCTTACAGCACACCAAAATATAGATTTAGTATTCATTAAATTTAAAAAAATACCACTATTAAAGTTTCCTGTGCAAATTTAATTAAGTCCAGCTGCCTCTAATCTTCTTGTGTGGCCAGTTTTAATTATCCCACTCCCTGCTGCAATCTGGCCCCAATTTTGTATCTACCTTCTCAGGCCTTTCATCGAGTCCTTGAGCCCTGACCTCCCCTCCTAAATGTTTCTGAACAAAGACAATTCCAGTTTTCCCACTACATACAGTCTACTGTAAGATGTCTCTCCCTTCTATTCACCTGCTTTTATTAAGCCTACAATCCTATTTCAACAGACCTCATCCCTTTTCTCCCTGTTTCATCATCCAATTCTACTTTTTTCTCCCAGGACTGCCTCTTCACACAGCTCTCTAATCCCAACCCTCACTCTCCCAATCCCTTTTAGCCCACAGTGCTACTTTAGTCCCAGAGACTTTGCTCCATGCTGATCCTTTCCCCACAGAAAGTCAAGGGATTTAGATGAGAGACAATAGCTGACAATATGTGGGTAGTAAGGATACAACAGAGCAAAAAAAGTCCCTTGCCATCAGCTATTGGGACAAACACACAGAAGCCATTAAAAAGAAAACTGGCTGGAAAAATAAAGGGGTATGGAGAACCTATCACATCATCCTACCTCTTTCAGGAGACACAGGTAAATTATTTGATATAGGAGAAATAAGAAATAGCACACAAAACTCACTAAAAAAAATGCCTGCATTTTCCTTGTTTCAAAAAGGAGAAAAATATCACAGCAAATAACTTATGTAACACACTATTAACTAGTTATGTTTTTATCTTAAAATTTGACACTTAAGAAAATGAGCATTACTGTGAGATACTGTGCTAAGTATGAGGTGGAGATACAAGGGAATGCAAAAGTGACCCATGAGGAAACTGTTGAAAGCCTCCACTGCCTAGTAATAAGAAAACTGTATTAAAAAAAATTAACAAAGTCCTTTTCCTCAAAGCCATATCCCAACTGACAAGATATTAACACCAGTATGGTGTTACTGAAGAAGTGGGGAGCTTATGTCTTTTTATCAAGAATCCTGTTCATACCTCTTAGCTCCCTGAAAGCCAAGACCAACAGGAAAAGTAAAAATGTTACTCCTTATTTTTAATTCTGCATTGTTACGTTTTCATCAAGAAGAGTGAATGGATATAATTTACAACAAAGTAAATTCCTTGAAAGTTATCACAGGAAGCAACAATCCACAGTAGGAGGAGATCAGTATTATGACTGATCTTACTTTGTTCATATAAGTAATCATGTTATATTTAGTAGTTATACTAATAATGACTGTTATACACAAGATAGCTGGTTTCTCTTTTCACTAACAACTCTTTAAATAAAAAGGATTAAGCTGTAAAATGTGACAAGTTAACTATCATGTGTAATTAGTGAAAGGCTTCTCTCCCTTTTTCCCCAGAAAAGTGAAAGCAGGGGAAAAAAAAAAAAAGCTTTCAGTTATTTAAAAGGGTGACAGATTATCCAGCAGCTATTGAAAACAAAACAGGCAGGTCCTCCATATAATCCTCAATGCCTCCACTTAACCTTTAATATCAAGCAGTGACCATTTTCTCACTGCAGAGACCTTGGCGCTAGACAAATACAGCACACAATTTTCAATTACATTGTCTTATCCTTTCTGCTTTGACAACTGTAGCGTTACTTGGGTTCTCATATTAAAAATTTTACCTCTCTAAACTCAGTTGCTGTGGTAGTTTGGTTAGGGGTGGGGCTGGCACCGGTGGAGGAGTGAAATTGGCGGGAACTGGTGCTGCACAAACCAGACTTCTGGGCATGCGCAAGCAGGAATTCAAGCACGGGGCAAAGCGAAGACAAAGAGGATATGGGAGGAAGAAGCCTCCAACAACCACCGAGGACCACCCAAAAGCTCAAGGCTCTGCAACTATGATAATTAAGTCACCAATATGCATGTACTAGTCCTATATGAGGAGAGAGCACAAAGCCTTCGGCACACACCGAGCTTTCAAACTTTCTAGGTGCAGCTCAACGTCGAATAAAGAATGCCTGCTTTCTTAAACTCCAAAACAAGTCTTAGTGTTTTCTTAAACTAACTTTTGTGGTGTCAGTATAATTAATGAAGACCTGTTTTTTCACAAATTAGATTACGACAAGAAGCCTGTACTACTGTTGCCAGTGATACAGCACAAGCATGCTTGTTTGCTCTATTTAGAACAGCAAGTTTCTATCTTAATATTTCAGTCTCATGTCAACTACACCTTCTGTGCACACGAACGAGTTTCTTGCCAAAAGCAAACATTAGATCATACTTATAGCAACACAAACAGTGTATATCTTTAGTTACATGAGTTGAGAAGCATGTGGACTGAAAAAAATCTCAGATTAGAAAAGCAGACAGGCAATTTATTATACTCCCTTCAAATTTACAGATCCTGTTGCATGCCTACTTAGCAAAGGCTAGAAATGTACAAACAGAATCATACCAACTCTCACTTCATGATAGATACACATGTAATACAGGATTTCTCTACAAAAAAGATCATGAATCCTCTTACAGTGCACCAGGAGACAAAACTATCCTTAAAACAACAGGTTTGGATAATTTGGGGATTGAATTCACCGTTCTTTCCCAAAAATAAGTAAATGAGATTTGTGGATCTGAAGTGGCTGTCGTAGCTTTCCAAGCTGGCCTGAAATCTCCACAGCACTAAGCATTATGTTCCACTTTCTGCCCCCAAAAGCAGACACCCTATATTCCCTATAACAAAAGTCCTCACATTCAGTCAGTTTTACAGCATTGTCAACAGCACTGCATTATGGGGACCTCCCCCGATGCCCAGAACAACTGCTTAGGATGGCTTTATGCAGCTCAAGGCACTCCATCCATAGAAAAGGAGCCTGAGAAGCAACAAGGATGACACTACTGGTCTTGCTTTCTAGTGGTATTGGTTAAAGTATGCTCTGCTGGAGTGTTACTGTGTCATGGAAAACTCTACCGAGTTTACATGTTAAGCTATAGGTACCAAGAGAAGGAACTGGAAATCTCAGCTATGAAGTCCAGAACAATAATTCAGCAACACTTATTTTAAATAAACTGGCAACATGATTATTATGCAGAAACAGCTACTTTCTTCCCAACTATCTAGATGAACAGGGATTTTATCTACTAGACAAGAAGCAAGATCCAGTCACTGAAAGCTGAAATGAGAAAACTCCAAATGGAATTAACTATGACAATAATTACTCACTGTAATAGCTCACTAGGAAGATAGTAAATTCATCACCACTCTAAGTCTTAAATTAGAAATATACTCCATCTTAGTTCAACACACACATTCAACAACTGCAAAACATGCACAGCTACCAAGGCACAGTCGGCTGATGGCCTCTCCCTGGGAGTACACACAAACAAGAGCTGCTGTTATCACCTCCCCTCTGTTCCCACAGTGACATACAGGGAAAACACGTTACGGAACTGCTGATTAAAGCCTGTCTAGTTCCAGTGCAGACTTATTTCACAACCACCAGGCTTAACACAAAGGCTAACGTGGTATGGTCAAAATGGCCAAAATATAAATTTTTCTTCACCATCCACAACATTGCTGAATGTTGTGGGGGCCAGGATGCATTTCCAATGGGAAAACCTACAGACTGTAGCAGTACAATATGCTAAACCACTTTACGAATCCATTCACATAGTCTGTTACCTAGCACCGTGCTGCTTTGTGAAGCTGTATGGTAAGAGCAATACATAAATAACTTCCAAGCAGAGCTGCTCATTATTAATGCGAACTATTCTGAAGGCAAAAGCAAAGCAGCATTTGGCAGCAGGAATGCCGCCATTAAGATGTTTGATCTGAAAACCTCAAAGTGATCTATAGAGCACCCAACTGACTTCTCTGTCTCAGTTTCTTTCCTGTCCACTAATCATAAAAGTAATTTTGGGTACATTTCCTTAAATTATGGGGTTTACCGATATTGAACTGCAATTTTACCAGATGGCTGGTGTCAGTTTCTGGAAAAATGGTCGCTTGATTTCTTGGACTCAACCTCCAATTCAAATTTTGCAGAAGTGTAGCACGAACAGGCAGACATGCAGAAGAGCAGAGACAGCCAAAAAAAAAAGGTCAACTTAAAACACAGAGCAGCAGAGATGAACTAAAAAAAAGGTCAGTCTTAACCAAAGTGGGGGAATAGACCTCGAGAACATATCTCAACTAAAGTTAGCCTAATTTAAACTTAATTTAGTTAGATTTAAATGGGAGGAAGGAGAGGAAATTAACACCAAGTACTAAACTCCTCCAACCTCAGAGCTGTTTGAGGTAGACATTTCTAATGTGGAATGACAATGCACAAACAGATGGAAACACATATATCCTTTACACTGAAAAGCATTCTAGTGGTTGAAGGAAAAAGGCAGTAGGATTGAAGCTGAGGAAAGCGAGAATCAAGAGCAGTAATTACTATTTAAGAATATTTGCATTCAAATGAATAAAGTTTAAAATAAATACCCCCTTTTCAAGCAGCTCTTATACAACCTCTAATCACAAACAATAATCAACTCTCTTTACTCCCAAGAAGCTTCAAGGCACAGAACAGTATTTTCAAGCCTCTTAGTAATGACTGATGAAGGAGAAGCAATGCAGGTTATGCCATAAAAAGTGCAATCTCTTTATTGTGTTCTGACACAGGCTTCTGCATTAGACTAACCTTCTACAAAAGATTATCAGGTTATTGTAAAAATAAAGAACACACTAACAGAGATTAAACAGACATCTATTAATTCAATTACTACACTTCTAAAAAACTTTTTAAAAAATTCCCAGTCCTTCTATATTATTCCAAGCATACAAGGAGATGACTGCCAGGGGAAAAAGAACAAAACCCCAAGTCTTGCCAAGCTATCATCAACAACATTTTCTGCCTCAAGATCCACAGTGGACAATGCTTATTCCTGGCTACTGACAAAAACTACTCTTTTCCTGTTTTCAGTTGCCTATTCTTCAAAAAAAGTCTGAAGGATGATTATCTAGAATATTCGGCTGTCATGTAGTCCTAATTGTTAGGAAAAAAAAAAAATGAAGTAATTCTATCAGTACTGTTAAAGCAGCTAGGAGTAAAAGGCTGCAATGTATTATGGACAAACACAATTTCTTATTTGTATTTAGTTCATCAGAACTATAAACTGAATTTCTAAGATAACAAAAGGTAGTGGGGATCAGGTTGGGGTAGAAAACACGCTTCATGCAAGCAACACAAGATATTAACACTGGTGTATTTTACCATTTTGGTGGGGAAAGGTACAGCTCAGCCTTATTCCTATGAGATTGCTATAAAAGAACAAGGAGTAACATATATATTTTATGAAGAACGCGTATCTGTCCGGGGTCCCAATTCATATCTTATTAAATGTTCAGCTGTATACATTCAATCAGATTTCATGCAGTATCAGCTGGGCAATACTGACTCCATTATGAATATCATATTTTCAAATATGAACTCTGAATCATGCACTTTCTTCCAGAGGCAGCCAATTAACTCATTAAATGCCTTTGCATCAACATGTGATAAGGAGCCTTTGACCTGCACTTCTTTCCTTTTAATCAAACTAAGAAACACAAAGAGAAGCAGAACAGCATCATTTACCAGACTTGCTGAAATCTGTTAATATGTTGGTTTGTCTGCATTTTCAGCATCTTCAGCAGTAAAAGGACATAAGTAAAACAAGGTCATATACTACCAGGACACAGCAGAACAAATTCCCCTACTTTGTGTCTCACTTAAAAGCAGAAAAAAACAAAACCCAAAAAACCCAATTAAGAGTCTCCACATGGTATTAAAAAAGAAGCAAATGCCTTCTTGTTAACCTCACATCTCCAGAACACTGCCTACCATACACTGGTTCCTAAGTGTTATGTTCTCTGTGTCACGGGGAAGCTTTCCAGCAGTAGGTCTAAAAACCTGACCTTGCAGAACAAGGCACTTGCTGACGAACAGCATGCAAGATTGCCAGGTTTGAAGGAAGATGATATCCCAACCTGTCTAAAAGAACCTGGCTCCAGCCCAAACAGACTCTTAGGAGGCTCCACTGGAGAAATGGAAGTGGTTGCAATTATTGTCATTGATTTAATGCCCTTAAAAATGGCTCTCTGAAAATCTTATTTCAGTAACTGATTAAGCAGTACAGCTCAGCAGCAGGGTATTTGCCTAACAACCAACAGAAACCTAAATTTGCTTGGCCAAACTATTTCTGGGACTGGGGAAGTGATTTTTTGTATCTGCACAACCAGAGGTGAAACCAGATGCCTAGGAAAGAATGTAAGGTGGCTTATGATATTAATGTCAGGCAGCCATTCAAACTTTCTTTCAAATCCTCTGAAGTCATCAACTCTAAATATTCTCTGTTTCTGCTCTACAGCACTTTCCTACTACATAAAGTTGGTGTGACTACAAGCAGTAAAAAGAGCTGAGTCCAACACAGGAAAGCACGGACCACAGATACGGTGAACAAATAAGTGATTTACCCAAACTACCAAATAAAAGAGATACTTATACAGCCTATACAAATATAAACAATCTTGAAATTTTAAATTGGGATCATAATTTGAATGGATGATAAACAGGTTGTAGAGAGGATCCTTTTTGTAGACTAATGTAAATTAAGATGCTGTTACTGCTCTGCCACAGGATATTTTCAGTGGAGCTTCACCAGTGTCAACTGAGTGCCCCCTAACCCATTCTACACTAAATTGGGCAAATCATCTGAAACTTACCAGTTTTCTCTTAACTTACATTACATTGCTGGAACTGGATTAAGAATGACCGATGTGAGCTGTTGTAAGGACAGGAGACCTTACACATTTCCAGCAGAGAGCAGGTAACAGCTAGAATCAACTAAACTTACACCACTGCAAAAAAATCCACCTACCTATTAACTTAAAGCTACCCTCTTCAATACAAGCAAGCCATGCTTCACTGCTATGGATCTAAACTCGACTGCTGTCAGAAGTCTGACCAAATCACCAGTTTGCCAGATTTGACCTGCATGAGCCACTGTTTCTCATGCCTATGTGGAAAGGCATGCAGGACTAGGACAGCTGCTCTGCAATAGCAAACCCATCACACAACGGCAGCTGCAAAGAGGTAGAGGCCCCAACGTCATTGTCTCAATCCACCTTCACAGCAGGCCAAACTATGTTCCTGACCTCTCAAGGGTGTTGCCTGTGCAGATTCATGTAAGTGAAGAGTAATCACTGTCGGTCCCAGACAGCAGCGCTGAACAGCATCAGCTGTGCGGATCAAACACAGACTGCACTACTCCGCATCCAAACCTGGTGCCTGCCCTTGATGCTCCATCAGGTGTACAGCACAGAACTCAGCTGCTATGCCGCACAGGTGCCTTGCGGATCTTGGAGACCAGCACACTTCTGAAGCAAGTATATGAAGCTGCTCAGGCCCTAGTGAAGTGTGTGTTGATATTCAGCACGAAAGACTTGCCCAATTGCTGGTAAAAGGCAGAAATCCAAAGCAGCTGAGATGGTACAATTTGTGAATCAAGATCGTTTGTCTCCTATGTGCCCCAGGGACCCACAACACAATAGGGAAGGAAACCTGAAGAGTCAAGAAGCCCTGTCAACACAGGAGAACAGAGCTCTGGATGCACTGAACAGGCAAGGCACATTTCTGTGCTGGTTGTTTATCTTCTAACAGAGAAAAGGTGTTTGAGAAAAAGACTTGTAAAATAACTGATTGATTTAAACCAAGTTTTGAGGCCATTATCAAACTAATTCAGAATGTGGTTTTATCACTACCATGTAAGAGTGATATGTGGAACAGTCCAGCTTCTAACAGTTGTATTTTACTATGACTGTTTCTACTGATAGAACACCAAATTGGATGACTTTCTGAATAATACACTGGTTGTTGGTAGCGATAGCACCATCAAAAACGGTGTCTATATTTGTCCTTACTGGAAAACCTGGCTGGTTAGGTTATATCCTATAACAGGCAGATCTTGAAGCCTGTAACATGGACCTTACAGTAATCATTCTCATTGCAGCAGCTCAAAAAGGCTTTTAGTAACTGTAAGGCTCTCTCACTAAATAGCTCAACTTTTCAAAAGGTCCAGTCCTCTACTGAGGAAAACAGAATATAGTACAAACCATACTGGCAATGTGAAGTCCAAGTCATCCATCATGGCAATCAAGTCTGTGTCTATCTTAATTTTCCTAATAATCTACATGTAGGCTTCCATGTTCTCAGATGCAAGGCTGATTAACAAATTCTGTCCAAAGTTCAGAAATCACTTTTTGGTCACCAGGAGTCAGCTATTTGGCTCAATAGAGACAACGATTAGGTATTAATTGTAAAATGGTATAAAAACCACAGCTGAACTTTCAAAGTTATTTACATTTCCATTCCTACCATCTCAAAACCTGGAAAATATCTAGGACATAAATCTTCTTACTCCAACAAGAATCCTGGAAAGAAACTAGGCTGTAAGAAATGCTTTCATTTCCTGGTGACATTACTCATAGATTTGTATCAAAGCCTGGCAAGAACATATTTTCTACTTGTAATAGTGCAGGGCTCATGTACTGGAGTCCAAAGGTACTGCAATTAACATGGGGTAACGGCAGCAATGGGGTCCACCGATCTGCACTTACTCCTCAGACACTACTGAGATCAAACATATGTTTCCAAGATATCTCATCTTTATGGGTGGGCACTGACCTGAAACCCTCAAGCTTTTAGGTGCTTCTAGTTCCCTGTTTCAAAACTTGAAATAACTATTTTGGCAGTGAGGGGACCAACTCTTTCAGGACCATGGCTGTACCCAGCAACAGCTCCTGCACAAAATGTTGACTTCTCTGTTGAGGAAATGAGTGTTTTAGAAGTACTTGTCAATGTAAATTTAGGAGTACTTGTCAATGTAAATTTGGGTAGCTGTGGTTCTTTTTGGAACTTCTGGCCCAAAGCCACTTTTACAGACTGGACAAATACAGTCTTACATTTCATGATTTTTTGAGTCTTTGTGTGGGGAAAAAACAAGAATCCTGTTGTACATCTGGCTTGGGAGGTGGAACTGTCCCAGAGAGCAACATCTGCCACACTCAGTGCTAGGGCTCACCAGAAAGAAATCTTAATAGATTTGGAGATTTGTCTGTTTCAAAGGACTCGCTCCAAGTAGACAGGAGGAGACAACTTAGAAGTCTGATCCCAAGTCTGTTCAGTCCCAGGTGGTAAATTTACAAAACAGAATGCATTCAGGAAACTTTTTCTGAAGTGTCGTTAACACCTGGAAAAGGCTTGACTCACAGTACCAGGACAGCAGGCTGGACATCACTAGGTCTTTCTGTCACTGGTGAAGGAACAGAGATTGGATGATGAGTGCTCCATCCCTTATACCTCAGCATGGAAGTCTTAAGCAGCTCAGATGCAGGCACCATCCATCAACTAGAAATGTCTGACTTAGCAGAAATCATATTACCAGCCTCAAGAAAGCATGAGATTTTCATGAGCTTGCACAGAAATTCTCCTAGTCATGCAACAGAACTTGGTGACATCTCTTTGAAAAATGAAAGAAAGCTTCAGCAGATTTTCTAGCAGGACGTTTTCAAAACATAACAAATCCAATTCAAAAGTCTGACAGCAATTTTTAACAGATATTTTTGAAAGATCACTTTGTTAGCCTTTTTAGTTATGAGCATACTATTCCAGTGGAAACTGAAATATTAGCTGAACTCATTATAGCCAGGGATATAGCAGGACTAAAACAAGCATCATAGGGAAATCCTAGCTAAAACTGCAACAGACCACTCATATATTAAAAAAAAAAAAAAAAAAAAAAANGCCATGGCAGGGGGTTGGAACTCAATGATCTTTTAAGGTCCCTTCCAACCCAAACCCTTCTATAATTCTATGAAATGCTCAACAAGCTCCCGAGCATGCTTATCTGGCACAAGATTTACTTTGCTTTCTAAGTAGACTTCCTCACACACTAAAATAAGCTACTTAAAGAAACTTTCAGAAAGAATAGGAGCATAGACACACATGCATACACTCTTCCTGAGACATAGCTCAGCCTCCAGACCCAGCCTGCTTATCACTGCATCCAACCAGATCTCCTGGAGTACCTGCGCACATAAGCATCACTAATCCGCTTCAGTCACAACGAGCCAGGTTAGCTTACAAGTTTAAATTCTCAGCTAAGCAGATTCGTTTTGCCTGAAATAGATTAGGAAGTACTCGCACGAGCAGTTCCACAAACAGATTAGAGACGCAAACAATCTCCTTCAGCTGGGAGACAGGCCAGGCAGCACACAGCTCTAACCTGCGATCAGCCCAGGTAAACCTGAACTGAATGCCCACTGCAGCCCAACAACATTCACTGGGGAAATTAGTAAAAGTTCACTTGAGATTCACAGTCTGTTGTTTCACAGCTTCCCCATGTTGGTAAAACCCCTCAAAAGTGAACTGAGGTTATCAACCCTAGTCTTGGGAAGCAGATGGCATCTACAGCATACAAAGTCTGAGATACAACACACATCCCAGAAATCCTAAGAATCATACAAGTGATATTTAGAGACAAACTGCTACCACTTCTCTTATTTAAGCAGAGAAGAAGCTGTAAATGCAATTAAAATGTTAAATATTTCCCAAAGGACAAAATTATTGTATTGTTATTTTTGTTTGATAAATAAATGAGGAAAAGAGTAGTGGTCAACTGGAATCGCCAGAAACTCACTACCCTACCTCGTGGGCTTCCCGTTTCTTCAGCACGTCACTTTCAGAAGGGAGCATCCTCAGAAGGACAGATAATTTCAAGGAGGAGGGGAGTCCATGCATCTATCCAGATGGAAAACTCACCACAGAATTTACTACTTGGACAGAGTGCTTTACTCTCAACTTTAGTCTCAAGTTCTAAAACTTTTTTTTTTAACTTAAGTTGTTAAAATAACCTCAGAAGTGAAAGGAAATACAAGGCAAGTCTGCAAATACTAAGAAAGCATAAGCAAAGCTATCATCATTCTCTTCACCACTGGCTTCAAGGATACATGCTATGCAAGGGCATATGCATTCCACAACTGAACTATGAAAAAGGATCTTTCTAAAGGTAAAGGATTTTGTGGTTTTGCTACCAATATGTTGTATTCACGTGTGTTCTGCTACCACTTCTTCTTACTCACTTCTGCAAGAAGGTCTGACAGAACCATTTTGCCCTAGCATTCTTTATCTACAAGTAGAAAGCAAAGCTATCAGTTTGTACACAGGGAGAGCCTGAAGATGCAGACGTACAGACAGGATAGCTAAACTGTTCAGTTTGATGACCAAAAACAAGGAACCAAAAAGCTAAGCCTCTGAAACTTACTATAAAAAACCCCTACCCTTTTCTAAACAGCTTCCATGTTAACAACTGCTGAATTATCCAGCCAACAATTGGGTGGGAGAGGTGGGTGCTTTTGTACTTCAAACATCCCTCAAGGAACTGAACACCATCAAGGACTTCCCCACCCCTTTTTTTTGTTTTGTGGTTGGTTGTTTTTTGTTTTTTTTTAAACAAAGAAGAGAGGTGTGGGAGAAATCAGAAGGTAAGATACTTCACGAAGATGCAATAAATTTAACATGATTGAAGAATGAGGTATTTCTAGCTACAAAATACAATGCCATTGTTCAAGATACTGCTCTTATCAAATCCTCATCAATAAGCAG